>JAOBAY020082321.1:0-10729 GCA_025331085.2 Zoanthus sociatus
CGCAAAGTGTCAAGACTCTTCAGGTGAGAGCGAATCTCCTTTTGAACATCAAGAAGAGGAAAATTTCGCTTCTTTACCTTTCAGAAAATGAATAAAGTAAATGTATGGGATTTTACGTTTGTGTTTTAAACATATTTCATATATTATGAAATACCTTAACAAACCTTGACTTGTTGTAATTTGCCATCATTATTTGTTGTTATGTGCTTTTGTGCCAGTTCAAGAAAAGCACTTTTTTTAAAATTTGAAGTGTTTGCTCATCGTGTAGAAATGCAAGGACTGTATTCAATTTGTTACTTATCATGCATATTGTGCCCACAAATAGTAGACTCACCGTAAGTTCGTCGAAAGAAAACAACCAAACCCTTTTCTAAACTTCAGTTTATCTTCCTCGAAATTCATCCCTCTGACAACGGAACCTGAAGGAATATTTTACTGTTTATAAAACAACGATACGCGATGGATAGTTGCCAAAATTTGGGGTTTTCCGTTAACCGAAATAACATTTTTAGCGCTTGAATTTATCTCCACTCTGATTGGTTGTGCGCACAATGGTTATTCGTGATGCCGGTGTCCAGTTCGCACTCGTCTGCCCCACTGATTTTGAATTTTTGCTCGACCGTTGAAATCCTTGGCCGATGAGAATGTATTGCGGCCCCGAAAGCTGGCGGTTTGGCCTACAAATGGCTGATTTGTAACAGCAATATTTCTTGTGAGGATTCAAATACGATTCAACTTTGTTGCAAATGTATCTTGAAGGTAGGATTTCTGAAAAGTTCTGAATTTCAATATATTTTTGGAGATTTATGAACAAGAGGGTCAATGGCGTGTTTCCAACCTATTCTTCTTATATATATTTCACCGTTCTTGTTTCTCCCAGCGCCAGAAACCAACCCAAGACAACACATAATAATGGCAAAATACAACAAGACAAAGTTTGTTAAGGTATTTCATAATTTTTATTTCATTTTGAATATGTTTAAAACACAAACGTGAAATCCCATGCATTTACTTTATAAATCAAAATATAATATAATAATATGTTAGAGTCACAAATATAGCTTGGGCTACCTGTGATCAAAATTATGAAGAGAAGGACAATTAAACCCGCACATAAATATGAAACCTGCATCTAGACCGACTAATCTAAAAATTTACACCCCTTCAGCGATTGGTAGTTTGAACAATAGTGCTTCAACGAGATTTTCCCCCCGTACCCCAGGTAGTAAGGCATAATTTTATGTTCCTTGCTCCCTCCCTGTAATAAATGATGTTCTTTAATAAACAGTAAGAATCGACTATCTTCAGTCTACTCAATATACAAGTTCTCTCAATCACTTACAATAAATTCACTTAAGTACAGTTCAGTTCAACAACCATTCGCTTCGCCTCAGTTCAATTTTCAACTGCTCAATTCAGATCACGTGACTCTTTCTCAGGACTAAACTAATTTCACAACACTCCCCATTGATCAAATAATTGTAAAGGTGGTGAGGTTTCTAAGCGAATTCTCTAACGGTTGATGGACCAGAATTAGGGTCAACGCAGTGCAGATACCTAAATGGCTGCAGATTACCGCAAAGAAGCTAAGGTTCATTTTGAGCATCCTAAAAACCTTCATGTAAAATACCAAGTAAATCATTAGCTAAGAGTATTTATCTACCGATGTGCTGACGAGTATTTATGGCAACAGGACTTCCAGAAGGGAAAATATTTCGCTTCACGTGGAGTTGGGTTTGAAATCGAGTCTCCTGCCTTCACTTCTTTCTTAACGGGAAGAAACGTCAACCCGAAAACCTTTGTTAAAGTCTCCAGATGCTATAAATGCACTGACGACAAACACACAAACACACATTGCAGGTAAGAATACTTTATTTTAGTCATTTTTAAATTTATTTTTAGAAAATTATTTTCCAATACAAAGTCTTTATAACCGTCATTATAATATACTCAACAAAATTACTCGATTCTGATTGGTGGAGACGAGTGCAATTTTAGCGTAAATTGTACTCTTCAGAGTACCGATTAAGTTGCTATGGTAACGACGTGAGCACCAAATGGTTGGCCGAATAAAAACAAAAATGGTCGACACAAAGTGCCCGCCCTGATTTCAAAGAGTCACCATTCTCCTGCTATATTCATCTCATTGTCATCAAATCTGGTGCATGACTTTTCCTGATATTTATTGGAAAACAGGAATATTGTAAAATTTTGTTGTTAGGATGTGTGATGTTGCCATGGTAACCTTATTTTGGATGGGGGTTATATCTATTTTTGACTTCTTATCTTTCTCATAAATTTTTACAATCAAGAACTAAAAACAACTGTTTTAGAAGTCAATTTCTTTATTACATGTTAGAGAAAGATAAAAGATAAAAGATAAAAGATAAAAGTTAATGCATAAACTTGTAAACTGGCTACTTACGAAGTACAAAACAGATGCGAGAGATTAAAAAAACATAGTTAAAGTTACGAGTTATGCGCATTTCACTCTTGAATTTGTTGATTTTAGGCAATTTTCAACCAAAAAATGACCACACTAAAATTCATCTGATGGAGATGAAAAAGCACATATACTTAAATTTATTGCCTCCTTGACAGAATCGGACCCTTACGACGCTTTCATAAGCTTTTGTTTGGCAGATATTCTTGATTCAAAAGTACCAGTTTTGCAATTTACTTAGGATTCCTTTGTATTTGAGTCTTCACAAATCTCCAAATCACCAACTAATGTATTCATAAAGGCTTCTAATACCCCGGATATGTCAGACAATTCTGCCTTATGTAGAACTGCTGATGTTATACAGTATGTTTTGCGCATTACCGACATCATCGGCTAAAAAATGAATTTTTCGGAATTTAAGACGTCATAAAACTAATAAACTACATAAGAATTATTGTTTTATGATATCCTATTGACTTCCAAGTTAGACTTCAATATCTTTTATCGTTCCAGAGTTATAGGCCGCGGTCCCAGGTAACGTCAAAAAGCCCGGACTGGATAGGGTTATGATTATTCAAAGTGTAACAAAACAGTTGATGAGAAAATAATACCGAAACAACGGTAAGTCCGTTTTTTCCTAGGTGTAAAGAGCCCCATTTGGTGTAAAGCCCAGTGAACGTTTTCTTTTTGTAAGTGAAATAGAGAACGCATTATTATTGCGATTATTTTGAAAATAACTTTTGAATTAGCAAGAGATAAAAATAAAACAAGCAGCTAATTGAGCTGATAAGTTGAAGCAACATTACTATATTTGACTATAATCTTAGATGTAATAATCAATTGAAGAATAAATTTACTTTTATGTCAAGTTAATCTTTAATGTTGTTTTATTTTGTAATAACAATAATAATAATAATAATAATAATAATAATAACAACAACAACAACTTTATTTAGGTGTCAAGTCTTATTTAGCCGGCCAAAGACCTACTAATTGGGGACACCATCTTTACCACTACAAGGTGGACGGAGACCTTTCACATGACAGACACACACATAAACACAAATGTCTCCGAGGGCCTACGATTTAACGTCCTTATCGAGAAGATTTTCTAGTTTTAAATTAATCTGCGTATTTTACCAATTTGTTTATTGATGTTGTACAATTTTGTTCCTTTTTAATTTATTTTGAAACAAGATTGAACTGCAAATTACTTTGAATAATTATAAAAACACTTTTCTAAAGTTTCCTAAAACTATATCCAATTTTTTCGCATTAAGATTTGACACAAACTCCAGTTAGAGTGAAAGCAAATTGTCAAAAAATACATTTCTTTCAGGAAAGTATATTAAGAATGGATAGTATTATGTCAAGGATTATACCAAATAAAATCGCGTTTCCTTTTAAAGTATAGTTTATCTGTCAACCAACGTCAACTGAAAAAACTGAATCTTTCTAAATAAACGAAAATGACTTTTTTCTTAAAAATTTTAAGAAAAAATAAGATCACCAAAAGGCAAAATGCATTTTTATTTCTTCTCAGGTTGCTGAAATTTCAAAAAGATTAGATTTCTTTTTTTAAAAAAAAACATAGAGCATAAGCATAAAAGATGTTTTAAAAAAGATTTTTATGCTTACTTTGTAAGTTATTTTTAAAACTTTCCAATTTTATAGTAGACTTCAAATGCAATGTGTGCATTTGATATGTTTAATTTTACGCTAGATCTATAAGAGAAAGGCGGCGCTTAAATGAATTGAAAACACGCTAGTTATCCTTTCTTGAAATTCTCGCTGTCATATTTAGTTATAATTTCATACAAACCTTTATTTTGTTTGTTTTGTGCTAACTCTTATCTAATTATCTTCTTATAATCAAACTCGACCAGCTTGAAAACGATGTGGCAGATTAAATCTGCTTCTCTTTTTTCAGGTGTGGTAAGGTTTTCTTTTCTGTTTTTTATGTATTTATTTTTTTTATTTTTGGAAAAACTTTGTCGACTTTGAAACTGTTCTGAACGATCTTCACAATTTTTTGGTATTAATTTCAAATGTAGTTTTTGTGCCCCTTCAAACTTTTTTTTTTTATTTTCTTTATTATATAAACTCAGTTGTCATTAAATGTTTATAACTTTACACGAAAACGATAGTAAACTTTTAATTCACTTTGCAATATTAACTTAATTTCTCATTTCATTGTTAGCGCATGAGTCTAATCATAGAAGTCAAACATCAACTAAAGTCAAATAAACGCAGTTTATATGCTGGCTTTTATGCCGACAAATTGAAAAAGATTTCTGACCCACAGAGTTACAAAAGGAATAAAAAAAAAGTAAAAAAAGACAACTAAAAAAGTTTCCACTTAATATTAAATGTTATTCACTTGAGTTCGTTCTCTACTTGTCTTGCTTTGCACTGTTTAGTCGGAAAAACATTCTGGCACCTGCATTTTCCACGCAGTAGACCTTTTAAAGTTTATATTTTGAAATATACATTGTTTTGTTGCTTATATCTAAACTAACCAACACCAGAGTTTAAAATGAATCAAATTAGAAAATACGTTACATTTTTTTTTTTCACTGTCTACTTTCTTAATAAAACATAATCGGCTTTTTTAGGCAAGCATGTAAGAATTTTGTTTTCACCACCTGCTTAAAATTTCATCAGTTCGAGCGAAGGGTGTGAAAAGCCCGTCAAAAACTAAATCCATGCTCGTTAGTGAAGCTATGTCTTATCCGATACTTTCTTTAAACAGAAGATCGAGTTTAAGATTTGAAAGAAAATGCTAAACGTAAATTTCTTTCTATTTTCAAGGAAAAAGAACACGAATTCTTTAGTCGATTCATGTGTGCATGATGGGAATAAAGTCTAAAGAGCGCAGATGGAAAATTCATTAGGGTGTGAACTTTATAAATTTTCATTGCTGCGTGCTAATATTCGCACGAGCACACGGCTTTCTGCGATTATGTTTTTGTTCCAAATGCTACGTGTTCACAATGGTAGAAATCCTTTAGAAAACTCTTTTCTTATGGTATTATTCACACTTAATTGCAAAGAATGTCCTCTGTATCAGTTGAGTGAACAGGAAAAACGATTGTGTTGTTTTCAATTTTCATAAATGAAATCCATCACAAAAGATATAGCCCCTCCAAGAACATTTTGAACACAAAAAGTTAAAAAGAAGCCGTTTTGGCATTTTCCGTTGTTTTACCGAACAAAAAACTTGCGGACAAAAACAAGCATGCAAACATTATATAAGTAATTTCAACCATAACTTTATATCTTTTCTTGCGTAAATCCAGAACATCATATTTACAAAGTATTTGAAGTACATACAAAACTTGTTTTAAGTATTTTAAAATACAAGCATTTTTCAGCAACCACAAAACGAGATGTTTCTATTTCTTATGTATCCAATAATTGTACTCCTTTTATTTTATTATTACAAGGTATAAGAAAGCCATTCCAATTTGGATGAACTAATACTATATCTTGTTTACCATGTAAATTCACCGAAATGTTACAGCTTGGCGAAAAATTTTTCTCATCTTCAAAAAAAAGCTTTAACTTAGATCTACATTACTTCTTATAACTTATTTGTACAGAGCTGGAATCGTCTTTAATTTTTAAATGAAAAGCTTGATTAGCCAAACTAATGCTAATAAGTTCAATTAGTTTCTCTTCGAAAATGAGTTTAATTTACTTGGCGGAAAAGTATTTTTGTGATTTTTTTTTTAATAAATCTGATAAAAAGAAGATTCAAAATTTCTCTTAGAGATCTTATTCGTCTTTATGTGTGTGAGAGTTTTTGTTCGAGTGACACTCGCTGACGCTGTGACTTATGCTTGGACTAGACCTTCCCTGGTTTTGTGCTTTCTCTTCTGCTTGCTGTCGCTTCCACTTGGTTCGACGGTTCTGAAACCAGACTTTGATCTGTGTCTCTGATAGATTCAAGTACGTGGCAAGTTGCTTACGTTCAGTTCCAACAATATAATGGTTCTTTTCGAAAGCATTCTCCAAATGCAACAATTGGGTTGGTGTAAAGGCAGTCCTGATTCTTTTTGGTCTTCGACATGCGATAAATCCTGCAATTCGTTGAAGTAATTGACATGGTAAGAATATAATAAACAAATATACCTAATTTCTCGCTTTTTTGGTATAAAGCATGAATCTTTTTGGTTTTTGATTGGCAAAAACCATGTACCAATTTTTTACCGGTTTTAAAAGCTATCCTTACATGTTGCGCTATAGTGGAATTTTCAAGGTTGTTCATAAGCTAAGATGTGTGTTTCTTATCCCTAAAACTTGTTCCAAACCAGCCATCAAAAAATCTATTTTGTATTGCTAAAAACCCAGATAAACATTTTAGTTTTTCTTAATCTTTTGTTAATTTAAAATGACATGTTATTTTTTGTCTGATTGTCGGACTACAACTAAAAGTAATACGATCCAATCATCTAGCTTTCAAAATTATACTAACACCAAAACCGCAGTATTTAAAGTCACTTCAAACGATATCTGGATTGATAAATAAGAGGAAATAACTTCTTACCGTTGTGTAAAGATCCAGCATAACCGCAATTGATGTCATGAACCGCATAGCGGTGACTTGAAGGACAGGGATAAAATGAAAAAGAGCTACCGGCGTTATACGACGAAATCCCGTGAAGAGGGTGCGAATCGAACCTTACAGCCATGGGATACTCTTGAGTTCCCTTATAACCATAGCTACTTTGCTGGTTAGTGCTTGATATCGCGTTGCTTGGCCTATACATCGAGTTAATGAAAGATGACTGTGGAGTTGGTTCATAGGCGTGCATGTTGATTTCTGAGCAAAAATGTCGACCGGTGCGCTCAGCTGAGTACGCAGCCCTCTTTTAACAGCTCTGTTCTTTAACCAATCCTGTTTTATAGCATGCCATTTAATTATAATTACAATACATTGTTTCTGATTTCACGTTAATGATGACAAGCTAATTAAAATAACCAGCACTAAGTGATGCACTCATTCCGGATATAAAGAAAGGTAATAAAAACTACGAAACCTTGAAGCAATATGAAAATGGAATTGTTAACTTCCACAGAACGGATTCAAATGTTCTCCTATTTACACCAAAAACAAACACCGAAAAAGATGGATGTGCCATTTGCCGTTGGACATTACGGCTATTGCCATGTTTCATCGATTTCTTGATACACCTGATCAGGTTGATAAAAGAGGGATAAATGCTTTTATGATGAGAATGTCAACTTCGTTGGGAAAATTGTGATCAGTTTAGTTTTCTACAAGCGGTAAAAGTAATGAAGTGCTTGCAAAAATTGAGCAACGGATAAAAAACTAACTGATGCAAATATCTTTCCTTAAAAATGCGCAAAGTTTGATATTTATACAAAAAGTATAGTATGCTTTCGGAAAGTAAGAACTGATATAAAAACAAATTTAGGGGCCAAATGTTTCAAAGCGAGATTTGAAACGCAGTGAAAAGATGATAAATCTTTTGTCAAAAAAAGTCGCAAACACAGCGCAGTTGTAAATGAAACTCAACAGATGGCAAAGTGAAAGTAACTTCATTAGAAATTAATAATCCCCTGCAGGCTGAGTTTGTGACCACTACAGCATAACAATTTTCAATTAAGCTCTAAATATTAAGAAATTGTTGAAAAAGATAGATCAGATATCTTAATGAAACGATGAAAGAATTCGCGTTAGTTTTAGTGCAGTCAACTCATGCCTATGGCTCAATTTTCAGGTATTCGATGACTTTTAGGGTTTAGCCAATTAGTTTTCGACAAAAGCTGCATATTGTTTATTTGAACAAAAAAGGGAAATTTACTCTATAAAGAAGTGTCTGCGAATTTCACAGTCGATTTATTTTGAGCAAAGCAAATTGCAATTATCTAAGATCCGGCGGGCTGTTGTAAGACTATATGTTACATATGGGCAGTGTATCTTTTTAATGAAATTATGAATAGGAATGTACTATTGATCTCGAGTTTTTAGAACAGCACGTATTACAAGACTATAAAAACTTTCTAATCTCATAAACTATATTAAAAAAGGGGTTTTATTTGTTTAAATATTTTTTGTGCTTCCTCTAGAATTTATCTTATACACAATAACCCACCATGTTTTCGGCAACAGTAAACAATTCTCGAACAAGAAAAGTTATGAAAAAAGAATTGTTCTAAGCTATCAGTGCAAATCGTCTCACGAGAACTTCTTTCTTGTGAAGGATGAAAAAACTAATTTTGTTTTCAAAACATTTTTTTAAAAGAATTACAAATGGCATCAAACAAAAAATCGGCAAGCTCAATTTGTGAAAAAGATCAGATAGAACGTGCTCGGTTATAAAAGTCAATGATTATGCATTTGATATAGGATTTTATTTTTTGCGAGTAAAGTGAAAGAAAATTAGTAAATTAGAATTACTGTGAATGTACTGGTTTCAGTCTTGTAGTCATTTCAACTGTGATTACTGTTTATCAAGCTATTAAAATTTTGATATTTTAAGTAAAGATTGTTGTTGCCAGTTAATTTTCGATGCTTGACCAATTCGTCAATCTTCGTAATGAAACAGAATTAGTTTTAACTAAAGTCATAAAAAAATGATTGCCTAAGTTGATTCGTATTTAGGAAAAAGACCAACTGCTGTGCTATATTCCTGATTTCCCAATAGTTTACAAAAAATCTAGGTACCCCGCTTTGGAATGACTTTGTGTGCGATTCACGGCTCAGTCTTTGTAAGATGGTTATTTTCGCATGTTTGAATTTTATAAGATTACACAAATTCTTATCCATGCAACAATTAAAAGATTTCAATTTTTTTTTCATAAATTCATGTTATTACAATATGATCTTTTAGCTTTCTTATTCACGTCAAAATGGTTAAATAAAATTATCAACTGGCTCAATGGAAATTTGAGTTATGTTCTTCATAATCTTTGAAATCAACACTATAGATTAACTTTCTCGCGAAGAGCTAAAAGATTTAGATTTCTCTTTTAAGGTCGTAATGGATCAAAGATTTTGAATTAAAAAAACTTATGATAGGCTAATCAGTTTGGTGGCTTAACTGCGGTCGCTGTTTTTCGCTTTCTACTGCCTGGGAAAATGGCATCTGCAAATGCTAGTAACACAAACACAGTGGTACATTTGCCATGGACGTGTATATAATTAATGCAAATACCACTCACATAATACAATTATAAAAGAAGAGATCTAGAATAACTTCAAAACGACCAATATATCACAGTCTATTAAAAATCAAAGATCTAAGTAGAAAATGTTTGAACGACAAAAAGAGAAATTAGTAATTAGCATTTTCATAATTTCGAGTCAAAAGTTGGTTGCAATTTTGGGGAAAGTGTCGCTTTCAAAAGTATAATATTAATCGCAATTGAACTTTAACATTTTTTTTAAAAAAATCACTGCAAACATTAATGAGGTTGAGATGTATATTGGAGTATATAACCGCCACAGCTGTGCTACTTCAAGGCAAAACAATTATTATTTTCTCTCGTTTTGCAGATCGTGTTTCATTGACTTTATGAAAGGAAATATACCTTTTCTCTAAGCACTTATTTTTAACAGTTTGAAATTTGACCATTTATGCTTTTATTGGAATCGTTACTTACTCTATTCGTCAACAAAAGCACATAGATACATAGATATTTATTTAAAAGGTGACAATGTTAAAATTTGTGTATTCAAATGTGATTTTATAAAATTTAATATCAAAATATCCAAGTTTAAGAATTAGAAAGATTTTAATCACACAAACTTTTAGCTTGTGGCATCTGGGCATTGTTTTGTTTAGTTCAATACACTTCTTCAAAAGAGTTTTTCAAAGATAAGATTTTTTACAGATGCTTTTTAAAACTGAAAGCATTAACTTGCGCTGGCTTTGATTTCAATAACTGAAGAGAAAAAAAAACTACGCCACTTTCTGTACGTTATGTCGATTAAAAAGTTCTGAGCGGACTAAATTACCACACTAAATATTACAATACTTAGAATTCCATATCCAACTGCAATTAGAAAACATGATTTATAATTACTCACATCATATTTAAATTGAATGAAATCTATTTTTCAAGGCTATTTGAGTATAAGTATCGAAAAAATAAAATTCGACAATGATGTGAGTTTTAGCATTTTGAGAAATAATTTGTAAAAGTAAGTCCAAGCTAATGTATTTAAGTATGCAACTCGGTTATAAGTTCAGAAAATGTTTCACGAGTTGGATGCTCAGAAAAAAAAGGTTGCAGGTTCGATTCCCGTCAGTGACT
>JAOBAY020082332.1:0-10728 GCA_025331085.2 Zoanthus sociatus
CCAAAATCATTTTAAAAGAGGGAATTCCGTATCACCGATATTCCCAAAACTAAGAATATTCGTAAGAATATTTTCAGCCTAAAATTGGTCAAATTAAAAAATAAGAATATCCAGCCTCGGTCCGAAAAACAATATTCTTATAAAAAAAAAGTTTGTATTATTTGTATAAATAGTGTTATAGGGGCATGTAAACTTCGTTCGTTTTTATTTTAGAACTTTACATTGGATAGAATTGAGGTATTTAGAACAACATGCAGTTTACCTTTTGTTTTCTGAATTTGATCCATAATTGACAAGATCAGCTAAACAATTATCTTGCTTGCAGCTCCGCTTCCTACAGTAGGATTAAATAATCATTCGGACATTGTCAGGACATTGTAATTAAGATGGAAAACTAAGTTAACTTGAGAGAAATATAAACAACACAAACGGTTGCATTTCAAAACTGGATTAAGTACGTATGAGAAGAGACACAAAAATATTAGAAACTACTTTCAAACTTTCGCGTGGCAATGTTTGCAAAAAGACTCCAAAGTTTCTTTCTGTCAAAGTTTTGATCAGGCCAGTAAAGAGAGTTAATGAATTAAAACATGAGTTTTCTAAAATTAACTGAGTTATACATTACATATAATTTTGAGAAACAGTCGGAGATGTAATCTATTCACCGATGAACAAAATCATCAGATTACGTTGAATTCAGTAAACTTTTAATCAAACAATAAGTCGCTAGTTTCTGATTTTCTCTTTGTCAGTCATGATCAACCTTTGTTTTAAAAGTCGAACGCAGTTTAAAAACAACTAACTCCTACGAACATAAAAAAGGCCCACGCGTTCGATCGACGACGTCAAATCATTATCTGTTCGTTTATCATATGCAACGTATTCATATTTCACCCGGCATGTTACAAGTCACGTTGGATCCTGTTAATTTCTGACAATAACTTGAACAAAAATACAAAAAGTTCTTATTTTCAATGGAGCACAAAAACTGTTCAATATCAATTGCAACCGAAAAAACAACACAAGAAGACTTGTAGTTCTTTCATATTTGTTCATATTTAGGACTGATCAAAGTCTAGCACTAATTCCATCAACCATACTAATGCTTTTTTTGTCTTTTCTCAATTCATACAAATTAAACTGGCTTGCTGTATGTTCTACTGTTCGTTTGTAAATTTTGAAAATGTTTCACTGAGAAAAGTTAGGAGTAAAACTATCAAAACAGAACTTAAGAAAATGTAAGCAATATTTATACGACTTTCAAGAATGCTTTACCATTTCTTTCAGCAACGCTTAAAGTTAACGTAGAATTAATTCACGGTTAAATAGACCATCGAATCATTGTGTTAGAACCGCGTTTTATTCTGTGGCCCTATATCCCTGTAATCCTTTTAATCTTATTTGGTACCAGAGTTTTCTGAGAAAAGAGTATGCTTAAAACATCTTTCAAAGTAAAAAAAGTATTTTACTTAGTACTGTAGGCATTTGTCGCGGCTTCTAAAGCCATTTTGGTATAGAACTTGGCGTTAAAAGTTGATCTTCATGCTAGGTGTGTGTGAATATAATACTTACTTCAACTTTGTTCACATTTCCTTTATCAGATCTTGATGAAGACACAATTCTTTAACAGTTTGGCGATGTTAGCTTCTTGTTTAATTCAAAATCCTTAGTGATTGAACCATAATTGTTAAAGTGTTGTTTGTCAGAAATTAAAAACGTTTTTGTGTTACGTATCTCAGAAACGGTTTTTGATAAAGAAAATCAGTTCCCCCGGGAATAGCAGATTTAATGAGCGTGGTTGGAATTTGTTATTTGTAAGGTGTATATTTAAATTTACAACTAAAATAATAATATTAAAAAATTCATGAGTCTTGTAAAAGAAACGTACTTAAACAATATAAGGATTAGTCTGTAATTTCATTGACAACCTTTGAAACTTAAGTTTTCCCTCATGGGCAGAATGTTTGCATTAAAAATTGAAAAAGTCCACATTTTGGAATTAATAGTCTAGTTTTTATGTATTATAGTCTAGTTTTTATGTATTATAGTATTTTTCATGTATTATCAATTTTTTTGTGGATAGTTTTCGTTGCTTTTCTAAACAGTCTAAAGATACAAACAATTTTTTTTCTCAGTTCTATCACTCTCCTAGGCGAAAACTGTTTGTTTATATAGTCTAGATTGTTTGTTTATACAGTCTAGATTGGTTTTTTATATAGTCTAGATTGTTTTTCTTTACGGCCTTCTAAATGTAAAGGCATTCTTACGTATACGTTTTTCAGTGTCTAATGATCTTATTTCTTTTTATGAAACTGATATCGATTTCGATGACTTTATGATGAGATTTAACGAAAACTTGTCTTTAGTTTGCATTTAACATGTAAAAACAATTAAAAGAATATAAAAGCAGCTCGTGCTGTTGGTATGAGAAAATAATTTCAATTAGAAAATAAACAATGCACGGTTTTATTTAATGTTTAAGTACTTTCTTGAAAAAAAAAAAACAGCAGGAAACTCAACCGCTGCTTATTGCAATATATATATTTCTCGTAGCACATTACTTTCTCACAGTTTGACGTGAAAAAATTTATTGACTAGAGGAAGCCAAAAACTAGTTTGTATAAGCATGTAAATAAAGTTAAAAGTAAAAAAATTGAAAGCTTTCATATGATCTGATCAGCTTTCAGTTAGAACTTGGTCTAACTTTTACTCGTACAGTTTTATTTCTTCACGTAACTAGTAATACAAAAGGGTCTGAATGGGGTTTAGTGTTTAGTGTTATTTGCCCATATTTTTTAGTGTTTGCTGTTAAATTTACCATTTTTTAAAGTGTTTAGAGTGTTTTTTCAGTCTTACAGCACTGTACATTTAATTTTACCTGCTCTTCAAAAATCATTAATAAAATTACTCGTGAGTTTAATCCTTTAAGGTTCGTCGATTGTGGCCCGGTTGTGGTCTTTTTTTTACGACTCAGGCGCTACGTAATCTGGGAAAATCGGGGAGTAATGGGGACCAGTCTCGCACCAAGAGCCGGCTATCCTTTGATCAGTTTTGAACATCATGGGGGCAGACATGGCAGCATCAAGAGGATTTTCCTTCAGTGTTGTCAAAGTGATGGTCAGTTTCTACAGGAGCGTTGAAGATTCCGCATTTGAAAGATACAGAAGCAGGGTCACTTTTGACCTTGCTTCTCATAGCTATGTGGCAGTCGTTAAGAAGCATCTCACGGAGTTCCTTGGGATAAAAGAGCTTGCGATGAAATTTGGAATAGTGGACTCTGATCTTAAACTTTTCAGATTAAAGCATTTCTCAACAACTCTGGTTGAGAACATCCATGCAGTCTCCCATTTCAAAAAGGAGACTTTCACTGCTTTGCAGTGTGCCCAAGACTTTGGCATGACTTCGAAGGAATCCTTGAAAAGAATAACGAAGTGGGGTGCCAGTGTGTTTCTTAAGGCCGGTACACCGGTATATTGTACCGACGTTCCCCGACGGCTGTACCGGTTTTCCCCAACTCGAAAGTTCAAAATAATTCTGGTGATGTCCCCAGACCTCTCTAAATACTTGAGCATTCGGCGCTCGATGACCTCGTACCCACTCCAAGTGTACCTGCTTTCCCACTTAGTGTACCCCACTTCCTAAGCCTTAAGAAACACACTGTTACTGTTTTGGAAACAGTCAAAACAGCCATTATGTTTTTGCTAACCCACTTTGTAATATCCTTGTGAGTGAAATGTATCGACATATTATGTGAGCCATCTCGTTGAGTTACGAATGTGAACCCAAAAGAGTCTTAAATGCAGACAAGAGAATATTAATGTAGCCTCCATTCATTTGTTAGTTCCGTACCATATAAATTTAAGTTATGTTTTAGTTCAACACAAAGCTATGTGCCAGGGGATTAATTAAGCAAATTACAGGGTAGCCTTTTTGTTTACCTCAATTTTCACATTTAATTTTATTAATTTTCAGCTTAAGCAGCTGTCAGTCTACATATCTCCGTTGCAAAAGATGATAAACAAGTTGGCCAAAGAAGGTTATCAGTGATGCTAATACTTTTAAAATTTCAGTTACTACTGTGTAATCTATTTATAATTCGTGGCTTCTTCTAATTTTATAATTCGTTATGAGATACCAAGTACAATGAGTAGGCACAGTAGCAGGAAAAGAATAGAGATAAGAGCAGGGATAATAGTTTAAGTAGGAGCAGGAATATAAACGAAACAAGATAAACATAAGGAGTGGAAGGAGAAATGAGAGCAGAAGAAGTACTGTAGTAGGGGTAGGAGCAAGCACAAGCACCGTAGAAGCAGCAGTAGGAGCAGGAGCAAGGGCAAGCACCTTAGAAGCAGCAATAGGAGCAGCAATAGAAGCACCGTAGAAGCAACAGTAGGAGCAGGAGCAAGAACAGAAGCACCGTAGAAGCAGCAGTAGGAGCAAGAATAGAAGGGCCATAGAAGCAGCAGTAGGAGCAGGACCATTAAAAGAAGCAGCAGTAGGAGCAGGAGCAAGAACAGAAGCAGCAGTAAGAGTAGAAGCATAAACAGAAGCCTTATAGAAGCAGCAGTAGGAGCAAGAACAGAAGTATCATAGAAGCAGCAGTAGGAGTAGCAGCAAGAACAGAAGCACCGTAGATGCAGCAGTAGGAGTAGCAGGATAAACAGAAGCATCATAGAAGCAGCAGTAGGAGTTCATAAACAGAAGCACCGCAGAAACAGCAGTAGGAATAGGAGCAAGCACAGAAGCACTGTAGAAGCAAGAGTAGGAGCAAGAACATATGTTTGTCAGGCTCAAGAATTAAAGCACGAAGCAGTCTATATACGAATGTTTAGCATAAAGTTTGATTTGTGGTGCAGGCTACACTGTGTTGCTCTAGCAGAAAAGGCAGAAAATTAGAATGTTTGTGTAGAAGTCACTAAATTCCGACAAATAGCAATTGTTTTCGTGTGCTAAATGAGGGCTCTTTTGAGGAAATAGAATATATTGTTTGAAAAGATTATTGTTTACAATTTTCTTTAATGTGATTCAAGTTTTCATCAACGACCATCTTAGTTCTCGCTTTGACCGTCATTTTGAGAAGCATTTGTAGTCCTAGTTACGTCACGAAGAGAAGGAGCTAGCCCTTTTATTGCATGGGTCCTTGTTTAAAACATTACTAAGAGCGTTTCGTGTTAGCTGTAGACTATAGTTGATGACCGTACCTTGATACAGAAATGAAAAGTTAATGTATGACATTGCTCCTGCAAAGTCCCAGTTAACACGGACTTTAAGTAGAAATTGTAAAAAAAAATAACTGTATATTTCTACTTCAAATTTTTGTTTTTCTTCACGTGAAAAGAATGTTGCTTTATTTTGTAACACACCGCCGCCTGCTTAGCCTAATTTGTAGGGTGCCAGTTTATTGTGCGGGAGGCTCGGTTCGATTCCCGGCCAGACCAACACTCAGGGTCTTAAAATAATTGAAGAGAAAATGCTGCCTTTGCTCTAAACTCTGCAGTTAGGCTTTCGGTTGTTCTTGGAGACTTCTGTGTTTATGTATGTCTGTCATGTGAAAAGTCTTCATCCACGTTTGAGTGGTAGAAATGGTGTCCCCAATTACCAGGCCTCTCGCCGGCTAAATAAGTCTTGACACCTAAATAAAGTTGTTATAGTTATTATAATTATTATTAATTTTATTATATCTGCCGTGATTTGTCATGTATTATACTATGTAAATTTTTACACACTCCTTACTCAATTTCAGTATTATTTTAATAACGAGATGAAGGTAGCTCGTGACTTGAACTATTAAGCAAATCCTTGTAATATGTGTTTGCTTCTTGCAGAGCACAGTAAATCGGAACAGTATAAAAAGTTAACGAGTTTATTGGACATCCTCGCAAATCCTACAAAAAGGTACAGTTTTCTGGAACAATCCCAATTTTTGAATCATTCAGGTAAATATGAACGACAGTTTGAACAATAATTCACACAAATATGTTCTTCATCGCAATGTTCGAAATAGAAAGAAATGAGTGTAATACTTAGCTGGAATATCCTTTACTCTAAAAGCTTTCACGTTGTGATAGACCATCTTTGCATTGCAGATGCCGCTGTCAGTGACAATGGATTCAGTTTTTGCAGTGTTAGCCTCGTGTTGTTGTGAAATGTATACAGAGCTACTAGTCAGGGCACGACATTAACTTTTCAACCTGCTAGTCTAATGGGAAGTGTCAAATTTGATGCTACTATACGTGGCGAACATCTTCTTTTACTAACCATCCATTGAAAGTCTCGGATGTCTTCTTTGATAAAGACAGAAACGTGTATTTTGTTTACTGGCCAAAGTGGCTAGTGGAAATAGAAAATCTACCAGCCAAAACTGAATTTCTACTAGTGTATTCAGCTAGTTGGCTACCGTTATTGTCAAGCCCTGCTAGTGAGAGAGAGGCAGGAAGAAGTCACACTTCAACAATACACATAGTTGTAAGTAGTGTAAAACTACGTTGGTATTTAGGAATATTTAGCTTTAGCTAAGACTGCAAAAACTGAATCCGGTTTCATTGAAGTTAGCAACAATTGCAATTCGAAAATGGTCTATTGCAAAGACAATGGGAAGCAGCTGGTCAGATTGGCAAACTCTCCAAAAAACAACTTTGGGCTTGGTCCCTCGTCTTGTTACTGAATAAAAGCCACCAATCGAGTAACTGCAAATAACAATGTTATATTTTTTTAGGGTCACTATGGCGACATTATTAAAAGTGGAAAACTTATTAAAGAAAGTCATTGTGAGTATATTTTGTGTTTATAGAACATTAATTATCATAGGAAAAACAGCAAAGTTGTTCAGTAGTGTAAGGCCTTTATTTTTATGATTGCTGTTAATAATTTATTCTTGCAATTATAATTTTGCTGTCGTTGTGATGTTGTAATATTGTTGTGAAGCTATTGCTACTTTTTTGTTGTAATGATCTTTTATTGTTGCATTTATTATTTTACTGTTTTTGTTCAGTTGCTGCTGTTATTTGTTGTTGCTGTTTTATCTTGTTGCAATGGTGTTGCTATTTTGTCATTCTTTTAATTATGTTATTGTTGTATTATTTTGTTTCTGTTGGTGTTATATTTATGTTGCCTGTATTATTTTGTTGCTATTGTAGTTATATTTATGTTGCCAGTATTAGTTTGTTGCTGTTGGTGTTATATTTATGTTTCCTGTATTATTTTGTTGCTGTTGTTATTTTGCTGTTGGTGTTATGTTTTATAGCCTCTATTAAATTTTGTATTTTTGTTGCTGTTATTTTGCTATGTTAAATACATGCAGTTATTGTATTTTATTGTTTTTACTAGCATACCCCACCATCGTCAGCGTCAACTACCACAGAACCTCAACCACAGGTCCCAGTGTACACACAGACTATATGTCATCCGTTACTTGATGTGGTCAATCAACACAAGAAATTACCTTTACTTGCACATACTCTGCAAAGGACATTTGGACCAATACTACATGCAATAGAAGGTCCTCCAATTTGGTGAGTGTGACATAATTCTATCACCAAGTGGAGGGCTTTTAAAGTTTGTGATGTGTTAGTGGTGATCTTTGAGTGGCAAAATGGTTTTTTGTTTATGTCTCGCTCATAGTCTGCAGCGGTCTTTGAATTCTTTAAAAGTGTGAGAGATGCGAGACATATGTCCAGCAGGAATTGGTAAGAACTTAATCAGTGACTTGGCAACCCATGTGAGTGTCTGTAGCTCAGTGGATGGAGCAGTTCGACCAGTAATCAGAGAGTTGCAAGTTAGATTCCCGTCAGTGACTCAGAAATTTTTCTGAGCATCCAACTTGATGAGTAATTTTTGTGTAACTTTATAACCGAGTTGCAAACTTCCTTGTCATTTTCATTGTTCCTTGATATCATTATCAATGTCTCTTTATTGTCTATGTATCGGCATTGTTATGGCCATTGTCCATGTATCATTCTCATCATCCATTGTATTATTCTCATCATCTCTTTTATCACCATTATCACTATCTGTTATAAACTAATTGTATCTTGATATCATTATCACTCTCTCTTATATCATTACTTCCATTGTATTTTGATATTATTACCACTATCTCTTACATCATTACTACCATTGTATCTTGATGTCACTATCACTATCTCTTATATCATTACTACCATTGTATCTTGATGTCACTATCGCTATCTCTTATATCATTACTACCATTGTATCTTGATATTATTATCACTATCTCTTATATCATTACTACCATTGTATCTTGATATCATTATCATTATCTCATATCATTACAACCATTGTATCTTGATATCATCACTATCTCTTATATCATTACTACCATTATATCTTGGTATCACTATCTCTTATATCATTACTACCATTGTATTTTGATATCATCATCACTATCTCTTATATCATTACTACCATTGTATCTTGATATCATCACTCTCTTATATCATTACCGCCATTGTATCTTGATATTATTATCACTATCTCTTATATCATTACTACCATTATATGTTGATATCACTATCTCTTATATCATTACTACCATTATATCTTGATATCACTATCTCTTATATAATTACTACCATTGTATCTTGATATCATTATCACTATCTCTATATCCTTACCATCACTGTATTTTGATATCATTATCACTATCTCTATATCCTTACCATCACTGTATTTTGATATCATCATCACTTTCTCTTATATCATTACCACCATTGTATCTTGATATCATCATCACTATCTCTATATACTTACCATCACTGTATTTTGATATCATTATTAGTGTCTCTTGTTATCGTTACCACCATTGTTCATTGTTTTTTACATCATCATCATTGTCCGTTATATCATTTTTAGAAAATTATCCTGAAATAACGCGTGTTCTGATTGGCTACAAATCTGTTTTATATAACTGAACATAAATCACGGAATAACATCACATAACGCAAGCAACATTTTTCAGGATGGAAGTGTAGTTATTTTCTACAAGGAATAAAACAGTATCACTTATGTTTCTAGACAATAACAGAAAACGCTGTGATGTGTAGAACACTGGAAAAGCAGAGAGAAAACTCGGTTTTGTCTCGTTTTCCCTCAACACTTTCTTCAGGTTCTCCCATGTCATAGCATTTTATATTATTGTCTAGAAACAGGTGCATTGTTTTATCAATCAGTGATGAGTAGGTTGATGATAGTGAATGTGCCTTTGAGTACCATATTTATTTAAACTATCAATTAAAATAATTTCTAGTAGTAATACTCTTGGGAAACGTTGATTATCTTTCTATTAGGGAGGCAGCATGGTTCAGTTGTCAGTATGCTAGATTTGCATGCGAATGTTCCAGGTTCAAATCTCATTCTGACCACTGTCTGGATTTGTCTTGGATAATCTCTGAGTCATATACACCACGCTTTGTAAATAGCCAACTGGTTTGCCTCCTAATAGTTGGGGTGTTTAGTTGTGTCGTGTTTGTGTTAAACTTAGAGGTATTAGCTTTACAGCTACTCCAGAAATCCAAGTATAAATAAAGTATTTATTATTATTATTATTATTATTGTTGTTATTATTATTATCATTAATATTATCCACTGTAATGCCAAAAAATATTTTTTTTAGTCCACCTCTTCCACCATCAAAAAGGATTCGCCTTCAAGAGAATGAAAAGAAATCTCCGTTGCCTCATGCGCTACAGGGTGAAATAGCGAGACTCAGCAGTCGGTTTTCAGTGTGGCCTAGCCCGTCTCAAAGCACCAAACACAGCTGCTCTCTTCTCAAATGTTCCCTGAGTAAGTATCCAGATTGCAGAATAAGTTTGGAAAACACAAAATTTGCCAATTGGAAAACGCGAGGAGATTTTCACATGCAGGGTTTTAATTGTTTTTTCAAGTAGGAAGACAATTGTGGTGAAGTAGAAAGGTACCAACAAATAGACATGTAGCGAGTGTTGGAGGCGCTTGCTTCCTTTTAGGGGGATTGATTTTCGGCTCGTGTTCCTCCAGGGAAATTGTTGAAAACTTTTGTGTTTTCCTACATTTTGAGGAATATTTTCAAGTTTTCTTCACTTGGCTTTACCTTGCTTCAACTTAAACTTGCTTTGTTTCTGTTTTAGTTTTCTAAAATTCCAGCAGGGCCAAAAAATTTATTGCTTTTAAAACATTTTGTAGCAAAGATATGGGAGAGGGGTCTTGGCAATGATTTGCAAATGAAAAGCGATGTTGGTTGCCTTTGATGCGATTTTGAACGTGATTAAATTCTTTTGCTAGAATGTTCTTTTGCTTAATGTAGATACAGAAGCTGAAATAAGAAGTTTATTCCTCAGGGGGAGGGGGGGGGGTACTCCCACATATAAGCCATACGGGTTTGTGCCGCCCGATAGGGTCTACTTTTTCAACCTAAATTCATAAACAGGATTTGGGTTTTTAGCAAAAAATCATAAACAGGGTACACTTTAACCCTCTGTAATTGTCATAGACAGGGTAGATTTTTGTCCACGGTACTGCCAGTGGTACTATCAGAAATAATTTTGTTTTTAAGGGCAGACAGAAACAAGCTGTCAACATCCGTATTTAAGTGCTTTAGTAGTACCCCGCTTGACTTGACTAGCCACTAACGTTGTATGGCTATCTTTATACTTCATGTCATAAACAGAGTATTGAAATACCCATTTTTTTGTCATAAACAGGGTCAGGGTTTGACAATACGGGCTGCACACC
>JAOBAY020082342.1:0-10726 GCA_025331085.2 Zoanthus sociatus
AACAATAAAATAGACAAACTATTTTTTGGCATTCACTATTGATTATGCTTACTGACATGAAATTATATCACCAAAAATTACGAAATGAAGCAAATAGATTCCATGTGTACTCCTTCCTTAATGGATAAATGTGACGAGGGATTCAATTCCAGAAGTTGCGTGTGAAGTTGCGTGTGAAGTGTGTTCTATTAAAAAAAGGTATGTCCTACTCATCAAGTTCAAGTACTAAATTGTATACATGTTGTTTAAACTCTGTCACATAATCAATATAATTTTATAGGCCTTGCTGTAAACAACTTTTAAGTCAACAAAACATACTTTAACACTAAAAAGAGAACTAAACGGCTGTTCTACATTTATGCCGCAAAAATGCTGACCAGGAGTTTAGGGCTCTATCTAGCGGGCATTTGTAAGATGTCCTTTTCTGTTTTCAGATAGAATGAAAATTCGTGGTCTCTAAAAATAGTTTCCGTTTAATTGATTTTAATTTTAATTTTCTCCTAATTAGTTTCCTGTTGATTGAATTAAAGTGGGTGAATGAATAATACAGCCCATTAATTGAAATCGAAAAATCGTTTGGCTCCACACAGACTTTTGTGAGTATAGACCTCACTGAGTACCAAACTATGAACTGCAAACAAAATGATTTTAAAATCAGAGTCAATGCATGCATTTTGAAAAAAAATTGGCAGAAAAACCAGTTAATAATTTATCATAAGCCAACTTTTGTTCGTTGCAACTAAACTTGAATGAATAAACAAAATTTGAAATAAAACGTGACAGATATTGTAGAAACAATTCCGCATCAAGTTATGATACTCAATTAGTTTCTCAAGCTTTTCCATTCTAAGAGAACGGAAATATTATATTTTACAACACGTTAAGACGGGATACTAAATTTTAAAATTTTTAAAACTTAATGTTCCTGTTCCTATCATTGAAGTTAAGCGGAATTTAAGAAGAGTGAAAAAAACAAAACAAAAAAAAACAAAAAAAAAAACAGCTAGATAAAAAAGGTAACGTTATAAGTGTAAGAACGTGATGGGTCTCTGACTCGACGCCACTTGGTTACTTCCGAGTACTGGGATGGCTTGCACCAATAAGAGACCACCGACACACGATGTAAATCAAGAACGTATGAATTAAAATTGAAAGACCGAGGCTTTGCTAAACTGAAGAAGGCGCTACCCAAAGTTTGAACCTATTAACTGGTAGGTTATTTAATCTTCTTTAACATAACCTGTTTTATAGGAACCGTATCCAGAACAGCAAACTTGAAAAAGAAAAACTATCTAAAGACTGTATTGAGAGTTGACGTAATTTATTTGCTGCTTGACGATCAAACTGAGGAGACAAAATACGTACTTTGATTGTTAGGCCACTTAAAAAAAAATTCTCGGTCGAGAAACATTTGCCATGTTGCATAACAATTAATAGAGTGACAAACCATTCCGCCCGCACCATATCACGGCACTTTATTCCCTTTTCTATGCATTTGTGTCACACTCGTTTAGCCATCCAAACTCCACCTCACTTAGTCCAACTTAGTTTGGTAATTGGTGGTGCAGATTTATTCCCGAACTAACTCAGCAGTCCACAAAAGCATTAACCCTAAAAAAAAGAAAAAAAGCGCCCTCCCTCACTGAATTTTGAGGAAATTTTGATGATAAACCGGGAATTTTTTTTAAATGGCCTTAACAACATTTTATAGAAAATTTGAGGCTAAAATCCCTAATATATTTAAAAACTTTCAGCCTCGGCCCAAAAACAAGACGTTCTTATAAAAAAAGGATGTAAAGGATATAATGCGTTTAGAAAAACAATAACAATATACAGTACAATAGAGTAAGAATTTACAGTGAAGAAATCAGTTTCGGTGAATCAAACCAATTAAGTATAAATAGTTTTGTTTGCAGAGTTACACTGAACGTTGAGAGTGGATGATAGTTCTTTTATGTATAAAACATCTCATATGTGAAACTATCAAACTTTGATGTAGATTTCTTTAAAATGTTAAAGCTTCTCGCTGGAGGTTGTGTTGTCAGTCCATGATCTTTCAAACGGTGTCCGTTGGTTGCTGAATGACTGTGCTCCTAAATTCCTTCATGTAAATGGCGAGATGTATATATAGCTAACATCACACGAACCCGCACATTTATATACATTGATATACGGACGAGTTTCGGCTTATTAATAGTAGTTTTGGCTCACGGAATTTGAGAACATCTTCAAGCTTTCGGCTTAGAAAAAGAAATTGTAGCGTACTAGTTACGCCTATGCACAAACTAGATACCGGTGACCACATTTCTGCCATTCACCGGTTTGGACGTACACAACCTATTGACTCTTGTGAGTCAATAAATTTCGCCATTTATGTTGCTGTTGAGTCTAATCCGTCTGTAAAATGCCATTGGCATTTTGTTGAAACTCTATTCCTTTAATTTTTCCGATGTGCAGATTATCAAGAAGGTCTATTTATTTTGCCGCAAACTTGTTTACCATTTGTTTTCGCCGGGATAGCACACTAGCTAAAGTCTAGCCCAAACGAAATCTTGATGTCTTGCGAAAAAATCTAGTTGGTCTTTACTAGCTCCACACAACTCTAGATCATTTATGAACAGTAAGTGAACAATAGGGGCGGACGTGGTTGGTGCTGTTGGTAAGATCTCTGCTTTCCAACCACAAGGTCACCAGTTCGATCCCTGCAGTTCGCCGCGAGATTCGAATATCTGTGCAACCTTTTTTTCCGCCTAAGCCAACTCAGCTTTCCATCCTTCCGGTGTAGGTAAATGAGTACCAGCATTTGCTGGAAGCTAACCTGCGATGGATTAGTGTCCCGTCCAGGGGGAGTCAAAGACTCTCATCCACTTAACAATACATAAACCGGAGATAAGCGCCGGCTCCATGGGCCACGAGACTCGTAAAGGTTTTTAACACCGTTAACTCAAAGGCCAATTGTATCCGAAGCTTTAAAACCTACGAGGTAAGCGTCACGAAGAACTTGAGGAGTGGTTGCCAGGCGCTTGGAGGAATCCATCCTCCTTTATCGTTTTTAAACGGATAACCCATTCCAAACGAGGAGTCAGTTTGGAATGAATTTCATCAAAAATTCCACGAGTTTTCTTGGTTATTTAATCTTTAAACTTTCGTCTAGATCTTTTTGCACGATCTCTGAAGCGTAAGCTGGACAAGCCATTGCCTGTTTGTGTATTATAAAGCGAGTAACTAAGTAAACAGCTTCCACGCGTCTTTCCTCGATCAGTCTTATTTAAAGTCTCTTTTTAAACATGAGGGTGAGGGATGTAAGGTGCATGCAAATAAATTAAGTGCCATTGTTTTGGCAATCCGGATTTCGATCACGTCAGTGATGGAACTCCGAACGGAATCATACTGGACACTGCGCATTCGAAATATGTCGTCTTACCGCGTACTACTAAAGAAGAATTTGAAGAAGTACAAACGATAAAAGATAAAGCATTAATGATCGCAGAGACAGTAACTCTTTTTAAAACTCACCTTGGCAACTCCATCATCTGTGAGAAGAACATTTCTAGCGGCAAGATTTCGATGTACGAATTTCATTTGCGCGATATGATTCATGCCACGTGCGACATCTAGAGCAATTTTCAACAGGTCCCTGTTGATAAACGCAAAGCCCATAATCAATTTCGATGTCTTTTTGGTTAATTAACAACTATCCCCCAATGCGGAAGTGGATAGTAAGCAATTATCCCCAGAAGTGGGATAGCTTTCGCTAGGCATCGAAACTGAGGGGGATAATTGTTTTAGTATTAACCTAGCCAGTGAATAGCACTTTTTTTAGAAAAAGAAGTTTATTTCAAAAAAAATTATTTCGTTCCTTAGATATAAAAGGATAATTCTAAATCAATCATCTTATACCGTGAAGCAATCAAATAGAACATTTTCAAAGTTTTGGCGAATTGTTAGCCAAAAAAGCCATCAGAAATTGTTTTTTTTTTGTGAGAATTTGTATTTATATACTAGTAGCGTGACCTGCTGATCGCATCTGCGACTCTGTCCTCGATTCATTAAAATGCATTGTCCATTTGTAAGTATAACTTAAGAATAAATTTTACTTGTTTTTAAAGTTTCGCACAAACAATTTTGTTTCAGTAACCAATACAATTAAGTACCACCACACTGAGAGAGTGTCATCATCTTCTCTATATGCCTGTTATACTCCAGCACAACGTGCCCGGATTAGACAACAAAGTTACGACGAGAGATGCTTCATCTTCCACAACTGCCCGCATCTTCTCCCAAAATTGAGGTGTTTTCAACATTGTTAACCTTTTTTGTTTTCTGTTAAAACCTATCGATCGGCACATGCAGCAAAACCTCTTTGAATCTTTCATCGTCATCGAATGAGCTCATTCAGTAGGAAGATAACATTTACTGTTGACTTCTTCGATGTCGAGGCAGAAGCCATAAGATTCCACATGGATCAGGATGGTAAGAGTTGATATATTCAAATAGATTTTCCAGCATAACCAGTCGGTAACACCGCCAGTAAAACTTTATTTTTCAAGAATTAAACATTTGCACACTTCATACTGTTTCTCTTTCAACTCTACATTCGCTAGGCGAAGAATCTCCTGGCCAAAATTCGACATATCAATCCTTGTTTAGCCATTTTCACTCCAAACGTTCTCTAAACTTTTGAGGCTGCGCAGTTTGACCGGAAGTCCGCGATTCGCGGACTGAAAATCGGACCTGGCCAGAGCTCTGATTCGTGGTGCTGACCACAAGGATCGTGGCTCTGGGAACGAGATTGCAAGCGTTGCGGCCAGAGCCCTTGGTTTGGCCATAGGTCGTGTGGGCTCTGGGTACAACAATGTTCCGCTCGAGAAATATGTTGCTCTTCTTAAATAAACAAATGTTAGCTTTTCAAATCTATAAAAGTGATGATTGTGTGAAATTATGGAAATAACTCAAAGTTATTATAGAAACTAAAATTTTCAACAAAATCGGATAATCCACAATTGTCAGAATTGTAGTGTGTCGTAAAACACAACCGACCATTTCCAAGTCTCTTCGGACAGAATTTGAAACATATACCAAAGTTCCTAATTTCAAAGTTAGAAATAAAATTATCACTACAAAATAAGATTTTAGGAATTCTTAAAACAGGCAAAAAAGCAATTAAATAACTCGATAGTATCTGGCAAATTTCAACTGTAGACTCGTCGTAATAAAACATATTACCTTTTCTTTCAAGTTTCAATTAAGCAATTCGTTGAGCGGCAAAATCTTAATAACCTTGATACTACAGTACGGTTTTTGTGCAAAATAGAAATGTAAAATAAGACGGCTGCAATAAAATCTTTTTAATTTTTGACACAATCTTGATACATGAAATCGTTATTAATGGAGCCGAAACCAATTGTAGATTTGCAGGCAATTTAGTTATCCTGCTGATGAACAGTAACTATTTTGTTATTTAATTTTTTTTAGCAGTGTTCTTGTTATGTCTGTTCAGATTCGTAATTACAATCCCGAAAAACCTTCTCTTCAAAACCATTTGACTGACTGGTGTGTAAAGTCTTAAAACTGCATTGAGTGACATACTGATCCATTTCTTTTGGGTTGAATGGATTATTATATGCTGTAAATGTCTCAGGGCAGCCATGTCTTAAAGACTTTCTCCAGGGCCTTGATAATATGTGCTGCCTTTTTGCCGTTCATCCTTAGTGCCTCATTGTATTTAGAATGGGTGTCAATTACTACCAAATAGGCATTTGTCGCACTTACTGTGATCATGTCAGAAATAAAAAAAATTAGGCCAGGCCAGTACACTGCAGCACGTGCTCTGGCCTTGCTCTTCTCAATACCAAAATGGCCATTGTGAATTTGGTTTAAGACTTGTCCTCCATGACAACGGGATGAACAAACAATGGCATTTCATCACTAGACCACATAACAAGAGCAATTCATGTCGCACATTTCAGAAGGCCCTTAATTGCACTTGTACATTTTGTTTGTTTTAAGGCCAGCCCTCTTGTATGTATTAACTCGAGATCTGCATGTCCTGATCTCCCTTGGTGACCTGTGGCAGTTGTGATAGTTTGAAATAGGCAGATCCTTAACAACACAATGAACCACGTGCTCCATTCCATCATGCATGTCATTACCCTGGATTTTGTTATCCTTATCATAAGCTTACAACAAGGCTTCTGCCATACACAAATATTTTTCTTGAAAATCCTGGAATAGGTAAAACATTTCGTGCGCTCCATTCCATCATGCATGTCGTTACCCTGGGTTGTGTTATCCTTATCGTAAGCTCTCAAGAAGGGGTCTGTCACATACAGATATTTTCTCTGAAAATTCTTGAAAATCCTGGAATAGGCAAAACATTTCGTGCGCTCCATCCCATCATGCATCTCATTACCCTGGGTTGTGTTATTCTTATCGTAAGCTCTCAACAGGGCTCTGCTATATCGAGAGATATTTTCCTTGAAATTCTTGGAATAGACTAAATATTTCATGTGGTCCATTGCCTCATCCTGAGCTTGTTCTTAAATTGTTCTTAATTTTCGGCCGATCTGAGCCTCATTGTTCTTTTGAAGTTGTTCTTATAAAAACAATGCGTGTAATATTGTACGTTTTTAACACATTTATACTTTTTTAACGGCTCTTCGCTGTAGCTGGCTCATTCTCAAGATCTTGTTGCTTGTATTCAAGGAAAAAAATAAATAACCAGATTTAACCAACAGGCAACAATCAGTCAGTTTTGAAAGTGAAACTGTAATGTCAGCTCATTCATAAATATATCCATTTACTGTGAAAAGCTTTTTATACACTTCAGTGAAATCAGTTCGCTGTGCGGCACAATATGTAATAAATTTATATATTTCGATTTTCAATCAATTATTTTTTTTACATTTTTGAATAGTTGTTTGAATATGTTTTAATGTTGGTCGCAACTTTAAAACTTTTATTAATTCGTTTTTTTTTGTGTGTTTTGTTTTTGTTGATCAGTTTTACTTGAAGTATTACCGCTCACAAAAATATATTTTTAAAATTTATTTCAGGTTTCTGCAAGAATTTCAACGATACACCACTGATAAAAGAAAGCTACAAGAAGCCAGTTTGGTCTTCTGAACGATATCGGCTCTTTATCAACATCTCAAGGTAGATCTCGTATTCGTTTTTTCCTTCATTTAATCGTAAATGTGTTCCAGTTTCTAATAAGATAGCAAAAAATGAGCTAAAAAGCTAAATCCTTTACGAGGCAGGTGGCCCATGGAACCGGCGCTTATCTCCGGTTTCTGTAATGTTAAGTTGATGAGAGTGTGCAGGTTGTACTGTATGAAGATACGAAAACCAAGCTAAATCCTTTACGAGCCAAGTGGCCCATGGAACCGGCGCTTATCTCCGGTCTCAGTAGTGTTAAGTGGATGAGAGTGTGCAGATTGTACTGTATGAAGATAAGAAAATCTAGCTAAATCCTTTACTAGCCTGGTTGCCCGCGGAGCCGGTGCTTATCTCCTGTTTCTGTAGTGTTAAGTGGATGAGAGTGTGCAGATTGTACTGTATGAAGATAAGAATACCTAGCTAAATCCTTTACGAGCCGGGTGGCCCATGGAGCCGGCACTTATCTCCGGTTTCTGTAGTGTTAAGCAGATGAGATTCGTGACTCTTCCTGGACGGGACACTAACCCAGTTGCAAGTTAGCTCCCAGCGGGACGCTGGTACTCGTTTTACCTTCCCCGAAAGGATGGAAAGCTGAGTTAGCTTAGGCAGGAAGAGGGTCGCACAAATGTTAAAATTTCGGCTGAGCCAGGAATCTAATTGGGAACCGTGTGGTCGTAAGGACTGTCCCGGTATGTTGAGAGTGTTTTGTAAAATGAAATTCTTCTGAAAATTTGAGAGCGATAAGCTAAACATTGTTCCTGTTGTAACAGAGTACATTTTCAGTTTTAATATAAATATATCATTTTCGGACTACGTTAGTAACAAGGAGAGAGTAATTAGATACTTCTGGCCAGGATATTGTTGTTTTTATAAACGGATTGTTACAGGTTGTATAAGATGAGCAGATTGACACTTCCTTATCGAAGCTTCCAAGACTGAAAATAAGTTTGTTTATTGGGCGATGCTTTGTCTAGAACACTGATTGATTTCTCCAAACAATAATGGACTCTGATTAAGTAACCAATCCTGATTAGAAACTAATACAAGGATTGTGTAAACACTTTTATCGAGTGACCAACAAGTACAAAAGACTTAGTAAGATCTACAGTTTTTAAGTTCTAGCGTTAGTCCTGATGAGAGCATGTAAGTTTTGCTCGTCAGCCTTTTGGCGGAGGTATGGAGCGAAATTAATTCATCAAAATAAAGACAAGATCCTCAGGCTTATTTCCCCAACACCCAGTTCAACACTGTGATCTAAAGTAATGGAGATTTTACAGAGAATGTATGACTCATCAAGTTAACGGTTTTGCCCTCAGCTGTTTTGAATATTTTGCAACCGCGGTATCTATTTAGAAAGTGCTTGCATAAACAAAAGTTTCATTTCTTTGTTAGATTGACAAGCTTTCTCAAGTTTTAAACTAAAATCGTACTTATCTTTGTTTATTCGCTACCCTAAAGTTGTATGCTAGTGGAGGGATTATAAACATTGACATCAGCAAAGATTAGCCTAAACAGTGGTAGACTTTTTGAGTTTCTTTACGAATTCTTGTTATGTTATGATTTTCCGTGAAAGAAAAAAATAGTAAAATACAAAGCAAATATCTTAGTGGACAAACTAATTTCTTCCCGTATCGCAATCACAGTGAGACAAATCCAATCCAGAAACACGGTCCGTCGTAACCATCTATAGAATGTTGGTTGAAAAATTGCATGATAGCTGAATGTTTTCAAAAAAAAAAACTTTGCGGCTTAAAAAAGGGTTTCTTAATCTAGTTTGATATTATAAAACCCAACATATGTCTTATATGCTTTTCAATTTCCGATATGGTCCTGGAAAAGTCGTTAAATCTTTGTTTGAAATCATATATTTTCTTGGTTTCAACAGAATTACTACTAAGTACCCACGGCACTCTTTAAGTTTATTTTCAGCATATTTAACAAGGAATTTAGCTTTGAGAAACATGATTAAACTAAGAACAAAAAGGCTCTTCATGAGTTTTCTTTTATTGCCTTTAAAAATTAAGATGATTTGAAATTTCTCATGAAATTTGTAAGGAAAACTTAGAATTTTTTATTTGGCCTCTAAAAAGTCGCTTGCAGACACTTGTCGCGGAAAATTTCAAGAAAATTTTTTGAAATTCCTAGAAGCAGGAACCCTGCAAAGGTTGTCAAGGAAAATATAAATATTTTCCGTTTGGCTTCTCTGAATTCCAAACACAGTGTTTAATTCTGAAAGTGAAACTGCAACGTCAGCACAATGCCATGCCATGGTAAACAAACACTTTTTTCCGCAAAGATAAAAATACTTTATCGTAAATGAAGTTGAAAACCATTTTGGTTGGTCCTGCACACGACAGACTGTCACCTTACTAAGTAACTAACCGCAGGGCTCGACGACAACGGTAGCCAACTATCCACAGACGAGTAGAAATTCAGTTTTGGCTAAAAGTTTTCTTTTTCCACTTGCCACTTTGGCCAGTAAACAAAACTATGTTTCAAGTTTCTGTCTTTATCAAGGAAGACATCTCAGAAATGCAACGAATGGCTAGTAAAAAAAAAAATGTTTGGCTAGTAACATCAAATTTGAGACCAGCCATTAGACTAGTGAGTTTAAAAGTTAGTGTCGAGCCCTAAACCGGGTTAATATAACTCGTAAAAAAATTGGATTTTTTAAGTTCAAAATCTTACTTTGTATGAGCTCTGCCTTAAAGCGGTCCAAGGTTCAAGAACCGGCCTTTCCGAGGTTCAAATATTGATCTACACGCTTTTTCTCATAAAAACCAGTAAATTTTGCCGAGGCTCATTGTTTTTAATTTTTTGGCTGCTTCAGCCTCAATTTGTTCTTAATATTGTTCTTATTTCTGTGGGCGTTTAGAATTAATGAAAAATATCGAATTAAAAAAATAGTCCTGATGGTTTGAGGAACTTTTAGTATTACCTGAATACGTGTATCAATTCGGGACAATAGTAAATGCTGAAGCGGTGTTTCTGTGTTTTACTGTGCATTGTGCGAACGTAAATTACAAGATTCAGTAAAGTTTCAACTAGAAACATTTTCACTTTTTTGCAGCCTCAGCCTGAACTTGTTTTTAAGTTGTTCTTAATTTTCGGCCAATCTGCAGAGTCTTATTGTTCTTATAAAGTTGATCTTGCCAAAAAAAAAGCGTATATCTTTCTCTGGTACCAAAGCTGATTCAGCTTTCCAAGAATCCTTTTTTAGATATGACTTTTGTATTTAGAATTGACATTATTTCCGGTCTGCTAACCACTGGCAGCCCAGGCTCACAAGGTGAATCTTTACTGACGTCATTGTTTACAATCTGCTTCATTAGCATACAACTCTCGGTAGGTAACGAAGAATTAACACTTATTGACTGAGACCAAAGGAAACAGTATGTTTAGTGGTCCCGAGACTGCCGATGTTTGCCGAGGGAAAAGTGGCCGTCGAGGGACCACAAAACATACTGTTTTACCGAGGTTAAGTTAAATAAGTGTTTCGTTATATACCAACTATCAAAGAAGAACACAAAGCAGCTTTTAAATATTTTTTTTATTATCCAAACTTGTG
>JAOBAY020082352.1:0-10726 GCA_025331085.2 Zoanthus sociatus
TGAGAGAGAGCTATGAAACTGCAAATCTTCAAATATCCTATTATCAATTTTTGACAAAGAGTTATACCATAAAATTATAGATTTTGAATTGTAATATATAAAGAGTCAATGACTATAAAATTGTATAATATTATTGAGTAAAGTAGGGATTGTAACTTTGAACACTTTGTTTTTTTATGTTTCAGTTTTCAATGCAATCATTCAGTTGTGCTTAAAGTATGTGTGTGATGTTCTTCAGCACCATCTTGGAACAGGTCAAAGTAAGCATGGAAAAAGGTTTGTATGAAAATAGGACTTGAAATTGTTGAAATTGAAATGTTCTGAAGGATTTTATTGGTATTTATCCAACCTGAACTATTCTACAATCTGAATTTTGACTACTTCAACTGCAATTTAATGCTACCATACAAAAATGATAAAACTAGCCTAAACCTCAGACTGAGTAGGTCCTGCTTATAGTGTTATACTTTATGAGTAATATTCTAGAATGTTCTGTTGCTATTTTTACTTAACAGTAACTTAAATCATGTTGATTTTACAATTTTTCTGAAATGTAACTTATGCATACTTTCTATAACTTTCTGGATTATATCTTATTTTACAATTTTCTTTTATATGTGAATATTATTCTAGAATCTTCCAAGGAACAGGCCATGACTGCCGCCAACATCTGTCAATCCTGCGTCTTATGCTCATTCTCTCTTAACAAGTTTACATCCTCCATCACACAATCACTCCACTTTTTCCCAGGCCTTCCTGCTGGTCATCACCCCTTCCCCCCCCCAACTCTCACCTCCCCCACCTCTACCAGCATGCTCTCCTCCGCACTTTTCACACGTCCAAACCATCTCAATCTTTTTTGCCACCATTTAATGTAGAATTGATGCTTCATTAAAACAAAGATTCAACTGGATTCATGCAATACAACAAAATTTAATCTCCCGGCTGAGACGCCACCTTACACATGAAGCATAAAACTCACAGTGCATTCTCATTGTAAATGACAACTGATAAATCAATGGGGGGACTGTGGGTAAGTTACAGAAACTACACTTAACAAACAGTTCTTCAACTCTAGATCTACACATTTCTACCACCTCACTCCTAAACCTCTCGTCTTGCCACCTCACTCCTCCCATGAATCTCGGCATCCTATGATTACATATGGATAGAACATCCATCAGTCTGCTCGGCAATGCACATGTTTCTGCTCCATACTGTAGAGCAGATTTCACACAAGCTTCATATACCCTTCCCCCTGTATTCAGTCCTGTGCTGTGGTTCACCAATAAACTGGCTATTTCTTGTCATCTTCTTCATGCAGTAAAGTAGATCCCACACAAGCTTCATGTACCCTTCCCCTAGTCCTCAGTCTTATTCTCCAGTTAACCAATAAACTTGGTATTTCTTTCCATCTTCTCCATGCAGCTGAACTGCACTCTCGACTCCTGCTTCACAGTCCAACACATCTCCCAATGCAAAACTGTTCTACTCCCCCCAACATGTCTCCATTTACTACCAACACAGGATCCTTGTTATCTCCATCGTCATCATCACCCTCTTCCTCTCCTAAATGTTTTGGACATGCAAAGTTCTGCACCACTCGGAGATTCGTCAGACCTGAGAATCATTTGTGACTGCATTTATTACATTAGTACAAAGCACAGAGTTTGTTCCCACCCCTCTTCCACAGCATCAGCATGGCCATCTTAATGACTGAATCCTCTTCCTAATCTTATTTCCAGTTACCACTGATTTTGTCTTTTCCATGTTGCATATTTTTATTTTCAGTCCCCTCTGCACGATCCTTTCCTTCCACCTGTTTACCTAATCAGTCACTTCTTCAGCTACTGGATGTAAAAAAAATGATATTTTGTTTTATTAAAAGGGTTTTGCCATCCTCAAGCAAGAAATGGCCTCATGTCAAGTCTTCAGTGAAGTGGTATTTGAGTGATATGCTTCAGGTAAGAAACAAGGAAACGTTTGCCATTTTGTTGGTTCTTGTGCCTCCTGAGTTCAGATATCTTTTATCTGTTTATGTCTACTTTCCACAAAATTAAAATACAAAAATTTAACCGTTTGTCCGTGCAGTAATTGCTGAAAAATAAACTGTTTAAGTGCACCAATGTAAAACATGTGATTTTATTGACTCAATGTTGAAATTATCACCCTAAGAAAATCACAAAGCTGGTGTAAGTTTCAAGTATTAGTATTATCTCAAAGCTACAGTTGCTATAAATGATGAGAGGAAAAAGCTCAAAATGTCATGTTTGTGCTTTCTTAACTATGTACAGCAATGGTCAAACATTTCAACTGAGAAATGGTTAGACCTTTTGTGCAGTACACTGTAAGCCTCGTTTGTCACTACAGTTTCGCTACTGCAAATTGAGTGTCCTTTTCTTGGAATGCTCTGTGAAGTCACACCTTGCTAGTAACCTAACTCGATCACTCCTGGAAGGACTGCTTAATCATTTATATACACAGTTTCATGCACTGAGTTTTCCAAGAAAACATTCTTTAATGTAAATGAAGTGTTTGTGTTATTGCATCCATTAATCAATGCTCGATCATTTTCACTTAGTTGACTTTTGCATGCTGCCAGTTTTTTTTAAAAAGTGTAAGGTCTTTCATCACAGTCCTTTTTCCTTTCTTTTATGTCACTGAATGTCATTTATTTATCTTTTTGTCGACAACATTAAAAATCTCCAACCTCTCAGTAGTCTTCTTCTGAGTCTTTTTTGTCAGTTCCTGTTGTTCTGAACTCTTCAGCACTTTTATACGATGATCCATGTACAATATGTACATAATTATTATCTTTTGACGTTCTGCTTTATGTAAGATGTCATTTAGTGAGTTATTGTGGTTTAAATAACATTTCTTATATTATTCATTGCCAGTTGCTGCGCACACTTCTGGATCCAGGAATGCTGTGTGTGATATTACGACACGTGCAGCAATTGTGTTCTTACTATGCGTGTTTTCCTAAAGTTGCTCGACAATTTATCAAGGTATGGTTGTATTATACATTTTTTTGAAATTAAAATCTGTTGTATTGCAGTTGACCAAGGACATTTTTCATTTGATATAAAAGTTATTAGATTTTGACAAAATAATTTGACTTTAAACTTACTTATTGTTCATTTATAGAGACTCGTGCGAATGTGGGGAGGAGGCGAAGAGCATGTTCGTGTTCTGGCTTTTCTGGTTATAACCAAACTTAACAATATGGTTCCTGTTTCTTTGCTGGACTTCTCGGTCAAGGTTTGTTTTATCTCGTGGTTGTAAAACCACCTATTTAACCTATCTTTACGTTTTTCTGCTCGATATGTCCTTCTCTAATATGCTCCATCAATATACAATTTTCATTGATATAATGAATCATTACGTGAACAATTTCAATGAAAAATTGAATTATTATAGCTCGTCACCTCGGATAAACAATAAATTATGCATCTCATACGCTTTTGTAGCGTAGTCTGTTCTTTCATAGATCTTTTTTACAGCTTGTTTTTGTTTGTTCGACCGACCCTAAGAGATAAAAAAAATCTTTGCTTCAAAAAATTGATATGGCCTAACTTTAAGTTTTGATTTTTTTTTTAAGTTTGTTAAGTATTAATAATATTTTCTATTCCATTGTTTACATTGAAAAAATTTATTTTCATATTTATTGAGTTATGGTTTAAGTTTTTGTGGCTTATGCGCATACGCAGGTAGACACTAAGATGGAGAAAAGATTTTTTTAACTCGTTGATATTCAATCGTTAATCATTAAGTTATCCATGATGATGAAGAGAGTTGGTCAGGCCAATTCCAATCAATCACATGTGAAATCACAACGCCCGACCCACATGTGCTTAATCCGTGATGCCAAGGGGTTGGTCACACATTTAATTTCGACCAATCGCAAGTGAAATCGCGGGAAGGATTCGTGTGCATTCGAGTGTGTGGCTTCTGCAAGCTTGTCTTTTCGAAAAGGTCAATCGAGTATTCTTTAGTTGAATAAATCAACTCAAAACACGGAAGCCCGAGTAATAATGAATTTTTTACCATGATTTTTGGCATTAACTGTAAACTTGAAAAATGGTTGTTGTTGTTATAGCTGAACATCATTGGTGTCTCGCATCACAAACTGAGAGGCATAGGCCTTATATTTAACAAATATACAATGGTTTGGAACCGTGTTAACATTTAAAGGGAACCTGAACTCCAAAATTATTTTTTGATATGTTGAAGTTCATATACTTGAGATTCGAAAAATGTGGTAGTTTTTAAAGTGAACTGCGATCTATATTTTGAAAAAATTATTACAAAATGGCAAGTAAAACCTTATGTAGGTCGCCATACTGCACTTTTAACGCGGACTCATAACAGTTGTTCCTGACGTCACATCGTAAAATCCTACTGTGTTTATCACTGAAAATGTTAGTGAAATTATAAAGTAGAGACTTTCATTTCTTTAAAGCTATATCTGCTAAAAAATCCGGCACATTCATAAAATCTTTACAAATTGTCCAAAAGAATGGAACGTAACATTAATGTCGTGACGTCATATCGAGACGATCTTGTTAGATTGCGGGCGCAAGTATGGCGTCTTCCTTAGTCAAAAGCTAGCACATTTTTTTATTTATTTCTAAGGACAGGGACCGAGAAATCGGTATATAATTAAACACATTTCTGAAATCTCAAACAGTTGTATTTTTAAATATCAAAATATAATTTTGGAGTTCAGGTTCCCTTTAAGACTTATTGACTGAGACCAAGGGAAACATTATGTTTTGTGGTAACGAGACTACCGATATTTTCCGAGGCAGAGTCGAGGGAAACATGGCCGTCGAGGGACCACAAAACATACTGCTTTCCCGAGGTTAAGGTCAATAAGCGTTTTTTTATATACCAACTATCAAAGAAGAACAAAAAGTAGCTTTTAAAGAATTTTTTTATTATCCAAACTTGTGTTTTGTGAATCTTGAAATCACACTGAATTACAATTAACTTCCGGTTTTGTTATTTACCGATCCATTACATATTGTTGCCCGCTGAGCGCTTTTGTTGCCGGAAACAGCGAAATTTGTTCACGTGCGCGTGATGTTCTCTCGTCCAAAATGGACTTTGATTGTTGGTATGTAACAAAACTTGATGTAAACACGCGGGAGTTTGGCTGAACACGGTACAGTTGTATAGATGAAGGAAACCTCACCACACTCGTAAGCCACAGAAAAGACTGAAATTAATGAGTTGTTTAAAACAACTAAGTTCTCAAGCAATCTTCAATGAAAAGATGAAGTTGGAATTTGTTCCAATGTCAAATGATAAGAAAACCAGCACAATACCTACAAAATGTTCAAGAACATGCACGATCAGTGCTTTGGAGGTGATATGCACTTCGCCAAATTACAGCAAAATAAAAATGGCAGAGATAACCATTTCGCTTTTTTTCAATCACTGAGCTCTCTTGAGTAATCTAGATGAAGTTATTACCTTTGACTGCCGTATATATGTATCGCCAAGCCAGTATAAAGAATTATGTTAGCGAAGCACTCGGCGATATCTATTGCTTGTTTAATTTAGTACATTTTGGTTTTCTTCAAGTGTGTTGAATAATGCTATTCCGTGTCTTTGTCTTTGGTGACTTTAATTGATGTTCTTACGTGTGATTTATTTCATTCCTGATTCACAGCAACTTTACATGGGTTTCGTGAAGAACTGTAAATTCACGTCTCCTAAAACAAAACCGCTAATAACGTTCATGGAAAACTCCCTGGTAGAGATGTTCGGTTTGGATCCTGATATGACCTATCAGCACGGCTTTACTTACATAAGGCAACTGGCAATACATCTTAGAAACGCTATCACACAGAAGAAAAAGGTAATCCTTTTGACTGCTCGTCAACCATTCTAATACATGGCGCCACATGTGGATGCTATGTTATTAAATGAGAAAGCTGGAACACAAAATCATCAATGCAAATTATCGCAAAAGTTGACAATCGCAATGATACTATTCCAATCGTTATAGTTTGTAATAATTTTATTGTCTTATAATAATCAATCATAGAAAGAGTTTTGCTTTTATTAGGGCTAAGATCTGGAATAATCTCCCTGATGATCTCAAGAAGGAACCATCTTTAAATGCTTTTAAGAAGAAAATTAAATTCCTTAGCTTTTGCATCGACAACGATTAAACGTTTATATGTAATGAGATAAATTTGTAGTAATATATATAAATATAAATTTTTGTTATATCGATGCTAGTTTTATTGATGTAAATTTGAATTTAAACTATTTTATTAAGATTATTATTGTTATTATTGTAACACGGCTTTTAGGTAGAACAGATTTTATGTGTTTTTTATACTTGTAAAATTTGATAAAACTACCGTGTATAAATAAAGTATTTCATTCCATTCCATCTCTATCATTCAAATATGTCTTTGCGTTTTTCGAAAGGAGCCATCCGAAGATTTGAAAATAGAACGTGGCTACACATGCGGCTCCTGGTGGTGGCCTATGTCAAGTCTGAGTGCACTATGGCGGTAAACAAAGTCACAGAAAGGCTCAATGTTTGGCAGAGTCGGAAAATAAAACCAGAACCTTGTGATCAAAAGGCAGACATCCTACCAACTGCGCCAACCACGCGACCGTTTCTAAAAACTAACAATGCTGTATAAAGATGCTGCAGCTAAAACCAAGCCAGGCGATTTTGCTCTAGTATCGTTATACGTTAACATTTTTGTCAGGGAGAGAGACATGATATAATGTAGAATCACCGTCTCAGAATTAACGTGTGTGAAAAAATTCTCGATACAAAAATTATGCGATTATGAGCCGGTGATTCCACATCATATGCCGGCGTTGAGGGAAAATGCTTTTCTCCCAAACAGAAAAAGTGTAATCTACACAAAAACAAAGGCAAATGAGTTAACGGTTCTTTTACATATTCAGGTATGATCCTTACAGTAAGGAATTCACTCGAGAGTATTATGATATCGAGGCTATGCACTCGGCCAGAAGGAAAGCTATTGAATTAGCCTCGAAAGCTGTTAAGTTTGGTCTTATCCTTGGAACTCTTGGCAGACAAGGAAGCCCGAAAGTGCTTGAGGTAAAAGTAATAATTATTTTTCACAAAAAACTAAAACTGTTCAATTTCTGTAAAAACTTACTCACTCTTACACTTAACTTAGGTTTCAGTTAGTTCTGTTCAAGTGTAGCTCAAACATGAATTAAAGTATGATGAGTGCGACGGTGCATTCTTTCAGGGTACACACTTGGGTATTTTTTTCAGAATTAGGATATTTATGTGGAAATATAAATACCATCTACGAGAAAAACATCACGGTAAAATTTTATTTTTGGTTATGAGTGACAAAGCGAGACTCGAAGCAATTGGGAAAATATAAGGTTGGTGCCACAAAACAACTGGCAAGAGAGAAGAGGCAAGCAAATAGACTGCCTTTGGCCCATACATAAATAATCAGGCTGAAGGAAGTTGTTCTGACTAGTTCTAGCTCAAGTTGACAGTTTAAAAACATTTTATGCTGATAATTACGAACTAGATATACGAATCGTTGTTTTTAACATTACTTTCTTAGAACCTACAAATAACGGATTCCACAACCACAATAACGACACAATCTGTATTCCGTGATGAACTGTTATTTTATAGAGATCAGCTATAGTGTAAGTCAAGGTACTTTTACCTTTTGCTCATACTTTACTTAACAAACGAACCTATACTAACTTTGGGTTTGAATGTTGAGAGCATTCTTATTCCACATAAACGTCGGTGTGTACTTATTCAGAAGCATCTTGTGCTCATGTAGTTTGAGTCCTCTCTACTTAAGTGAAAGTGTGGGCGAGCATTTAGAATTCTAGCCTAAGTGTTTCAGTTTATAAATACGCCGAGAATTTTTGCTGGGGCATACAGTGAGAGATTTGCCTTCTGGTGCTATAGTTAATGCTAATTTAAGCAGCAATTATGGTTACTATTGACAGTAAGTTAAAATTTTTATTAATAATATAAATTATTGACTTTAGGTTGTGTTTGACTTATGGCAATATAAATAAAAAAAACGTACAAAAACCAAAAGCAAAGTTAAATTTTATGTTTTCGGCCCCCTTTTTATTAATATTGTAACTGCTAGTGATTAATATGAATAAAATTTTCTCTCAACAGCACTTGAAAGAACGTCTTGAGAATGCCAGAAAGGAATATATTATTGTTTTATTATCGGAAATTTTTCCTGACAAATTGCGACTTTTTGAGGATGTTGACGCGTATGTAGATCACTTTTTTATTTCCTCTCTAGTCTTACCAGTCATTAGCATCATTGTTATCGCCATCCTTTACTCTGAACATCGCCACCTTTTTTGTTATAAACTGATAATAATATTGTCACTGTTGTGATGTTTAGAAATTTTCAATTCGTTCAAGTCCCTCCTATGATAGTTTATATTTGGCCCATGTTGTTCCAGCAGCCTTCACCTCTACATTAACACTCCTGGGGGAGGGGGGGGGGGAGGGGAGGGGGTTGGTGTCATACAATATTTTGGCTCTAAGTACAGCAGTGCTTTCGTTGCCTTGGGTGCATGTTATCAGCAGCGCTACTTCGTACCGTGTATATCCGTTTCCTGTCCATCTTGTTTCACAGAGGCAAAGGATCTTCAGATTGTACCTATGCATTTCTTCAGAACCGGGTTCTGATGTTCTTGGCCCCTTTCCTGATGTTAGCCTTGGTCATCAGAAGAATTATTGGCGCAATGGCCTCCTGAAGGCCTTCACCTCAACCATGTTATTTTCATATAGTGTTATTGATTGATTGTCATTGTGGTGTCTGGAACAGACTTATTTTACTGGACTGGATTGTCAGTTCAGTTCAATCCCCCCAACCTGGAGGGCCGGTGAGTGCTCTTCGTCTGTTCTTTACCCTTCAGCCTGTTTGACTTGGATGCCATACCAGGAGAAGATTTTTCAGCCAGCATTGCTCTCAGAGTTATATAGAGACGTACAAGCCCTCAAACCACTCCCTTGGGGCAGTTAGATGCTAATAGACAACAATTGGGCACCTTTAGTTATAGAACCTCTTCTCAATTCAAAACTAAGTGCTTCTTTATTTTCCATTTGCGTTGTCAGATGGGTGCAAGTAGCCTGTCCCAGGCTCTCCATCGACTGGGGAACAGCTTTCTCCAAGCCGTTACTGTCACCGTATGAGGTAATTAGAAATGTGTCGTCTAGAAATGGTGGACTGTACTGCACTGAAAAACTCCAATTCTAGTATTAGGATCAGAATATCCTTAATTTAAGTTGAGCGTCCCATTCAGTTATCAGTGGTTACCCTGGCCAACACAGAACGAAATAGATAATAAATACATGATAATATATTTATTACACGGCTGAATTGTATTCTATTACCTGATGTTAGACCTGCATGTCAAATCATAAGTTTTTTTATATCAAACCAGCGTCTTGTCTAACTTTGTGTATCTTAATTTTTTACAATCAATTTTCTTTAAGCATTAGAATAGAAATGGTAATTGGGAATTAGTTGGCACTGAGAAAAATTCAAATTCCACAGCCTGCACTTGTTTGGTTGGGTTCGTCATTAATTCCCAATTTTATTCAGTTACAAATTGTTGTATAATGTCAGTACTGTGCTGCGCAAAATTACATTACCCTGCATTTCACTGTGTTTTTTTGTATTTTTTAGTACTTTGCCGTTTTAGCCCATGTTGTAATGTATTGCTCTTACACATTCCTTATATTTTTATTATATATTGTATTGTATTGTATCATCGCTATTGGTATAAATTTGTTCGTATGTTATTTACCACAGGCTGCGGTTGCTCTTCAGTCCATCACGTGGCAGATTGATTACCCAATGGATTTTTATGCGAACGATAGTCTTGGTCCTTGGACACCGAAAAGCGAAAAACATCGCTCTAGTAAATTGTCTGCGAAAAAATGTCAAACAGAAAAGGTGAGAGAAGCTGCAACTGGCAGACAGCAACATAAAAACAGCCAAGGAGGATGTACATCAGAAGAAAAGGGAGGATGTTGTGGGGACTGCAGCGAATCAAAAACCACCAAGAAAACATAAGCTTTTAGCGAAGACGCAGAAGATGAAAGCTCTGCAACATCGTACAGTATACCTCTTGATGCTCAGCTTTAAATGAAAATATTTTAAATGCTATTGAATTTTGATTATTCCAAAGGAATATGTAAATAATTAAACTTCATTCAAACGTTCCATTCTTAATACTAATGAGCACGTAAAGTTTGTGCTGTGCGGTTCGTCGGTTAGTTTCTTATTCAAAATGAATTCCGGTTATTAATTGTTCAACAAACAAGCTTTAACCATTATCCTTAAAGTACATGGGGAGCATGTTTCCCCAAGTGTTCAGAATCTATTATGTATTTGCCCAGGCACAAAGAAACTGATACCGTAAATATAGTCCATGGCCATGTCAGTAATAGAAAGCAACAACCACATGCAATACGATTGTAAAAAAATGTAATAAAATTACAAGATCGTGAATTGTATAAAATAGACGATGTTTGATATTTGCTATAAAATACATATATATATATATATATATATAGTTTAGAGTATCAAGTAGACATTGACGATTGGCAACTTCTAAAGGTCCATTTAAAAAAAAGGTTTAATTTAAAATATTTCGGCCTTCGGCCTTCCTCAGTTAAAAAGCAGTGTCCAAACTGAATATTAAT
>JAOBAY020082363.1:0-10725 GCA_025331085.2 Zoanthus sociatus
CTATGTAGTATTCCCCCGTCAAACTGGACAGAGATCGCAGATGACCGTAACAGCTGGAGAAGAGCGGTGCACAGTGGTGCACGCTTAAAGGAACTGGACAGAAAGCGGGCTATCAGAAAAGCGAGAGAATCAGACCCAAGCCAGACTGTTTACTGCCCTGAGTGTGGTCGTGCCTGTGCATCTGACTTCGGGCTAAGTGTGCATAGGAGAAAAAGAAAGCACTGATCGTCCTCTTCGATTTCGAAGGACTACAATGACATGACATATTACAAACCAACCGTGCAAAACAGACTGGAGGATTCTACTGTTTTATAAAATTGTATGCAAATAAGAATAGTCCAGCTATAATTTACTGCTACTCCTAAGGAGTATCTGTGAGTCAAAAAGGGCATTTTTAGTACTTCATTAGAGCTACATGTGTTAAGACCTTCAACTTAATTTATGCCATTTAAAAATCAATCTTTGGCCCAGATTTAGAACGTCTTGATGAGCGAAATCTCCTTGTCACTAATTCACATTAAAAAACATTCAATTTTTGTTAAAGTTTACAACAGCCCTGAGTAGCTATACTAACTCTAGAAGTTTTACCCTCACATGGCTCAGACAAACAGAGACATTTTGACAAAAAAGTCTAGAAAAAGAGCAGTGATTTTAGAATTTGTTAAATTTTAAGTAATATGGCTCGTTGGAAATATTGCATCAGCCGCCACTTGATTTTATTTAGCTGGTTTGTTTGTCCAAATTATAACGTAATAACTGCACTGCACTATTCAAATCTTTTAAAAGTAGGGAAATGCAATTTTTATCACCTACCGTACTTTCTCATATATAAGTACAGGTTTTTGAGGTTTTAGGACATAAAGTCATGAAAATTGACCTAAAAATTGACGTTTAATTATACATAGGCAAAAATTATAATACTGAGAGCAGTGGCAGGATCTCTTTGATGAAAGCAATGAAGACTTCTTTGACTTTTAAACTAAGAAAACTAATGGTTCCATAACTAAACACTATGCAAAAGAAAAGGAATGACCAAATACTATCGCTGATAGTTTAAAATAACAATTATCTTCTACACATGCCAAATACAGTATAAATCATTTTCTAACTAAACTGCATTCATTACAATCAGACAGTATATAGGAATTGGCATCTCTTTAAGCCTAACGCAATGTAGTTATATTACACATTTTTTCATGGTTATTTGAACAGTGCTGCATTGTATATTGCTATTCATATACGGCATAAACACCAAGATATTAAATTTTACGAATGCAAGTACGCTATAATTTTGAGATACCTTTGATGGCTTACTTTATCTGACACCAGCTTATATACCTCCCACTCCGTATCCCCTGGGTACTACACATTCCACACTTGCACGCTTGTATTCATTCCATATCATTAGAATATACATTTATGACAGTTCAAATGCCATGTCAATCTGACATTTCTATATACAACATTACTAATCTGAGAAATCCACCCAAAGATTAGACTTGTTCTTTAATCCAAAACTTGGATTTCAATGTTTTTGTTTCTCTGATTAGTAATCGTTACGACAGTTCAAATTTTTTTGTTTAAAGAACATGTACACTTAAATTCAACCCCATCCTATATGGGAAAATGTGGCTGTTAAAAAAGAATTATGATGATAATCACATATACACATAAAAAAAAAGCAAAATTTCTTAAAAATTACAAGTTTGCTTTCAAAATAGGGGTCGCTTACACAGAGACTTTACTTATAATCCAATATATTTGGGAAATTGGGTAGTGTTGATTTCTTTGCCAGAAAAATATTAAATTTCACAGGAATACTGGGAGATTTCACTGAAAACCAGAAGTTTTGATAAGTCTAATTACTGTTTCAATAACTTGGGAAGCAGGTTTGATTTTGCATTACTGAGTAAACATCATACTATTTTAAAAGGACAATGAGGCTCAGATTGGCCGAAAATTAAGAACAATTTAAGAACAAGCTCAGGCTTAGGCTGAAAAATAGTGAAAATGTTTCTGACCGAAACTAAACGAAATCTTGTAATTTATGTTCGCAATGTGCATATAGAAACTATACACAGAAGCACAGTTTCACATTTATCATTATAATAATTTTCTCTACTATTATTCCAAATGACAAACATATTCACGTAATAGAGAGATCTCCCCAAAATATAGACAATCAGCATTGTTTTTCAATGTTTTTTTTCTTTTTGTTTTGATTTCTCAGCTTTTCAAACTGTTCACAGAAATAAGAACAAATTAAAACAAATTGAGGCTGAACTGAAGCAGCCAAAAAGTTAAGAACAATGAGCCTCAGTAAAATTTACTGGTTCTTATATCATTCTTACAAAGAAAAGTGTGTAGTACTAAAAATAAAAACCGACAATAAAAATGCTTTTCTTATTCAGAGGGTTTGATCTGCAGGTTGCAGGTTGAGTGCAGGTTAAGTCTAAAATGCAGGTCAGGTCATGTCTTTGTGCGTCAGAAACACGCTTCTTTATAATAACAATTATTTCTAGTGATGATACAATTATTTTCAACATTTTCGGATATTGCTTTTAATATTTGAGAATTTGAAAAAAGTAAAATCAAATTCTCATATATGACTCAACCTGCATTCTAGACTCAACCTGCAACCTGCAACCTGCAGATCAAACCCTCCGTTTCTTATTTGGTAACAAGAGAAACATAGTTTATGTTGTTGGGTTAGGGTTAGGGTTATTATTAAAAACAGAGCACAAAATCTTACAAGAAAATGTTTAGGGGGGCATCTTCTGTACTATATCCAAAATTAGAAAAAAACTAATTAAGCTTAATTGTTAGATAATTCCTGCAAGGACTTGCGGAAAGTGGATATACTGACTAATACGCCCCCCTGAAGAATTTCTTGTAAGATTTTATGCTTAATTTTTCATAATAAACCCTAATCCTAATGTTTCACTGGTAGTTATATTGTTGGGTTAGGGTTAGGGTTAGTGTTCATTATAAAAATAACGCACAAAATCTTACAAGAAATTCTCCAGGGAGGCGTATTAGTGCATATTTTCCAGCAATCGAGTTCTACAACAAACAAACACACACGCACAAAAAGATAAAACTTGTTTAAAATATCATCGAGTTGCAGGACAAAATTTGGCCAAGCGAAAGGAATCGAGTTTACTTTACTTTGGGGTAACTGGTTACAAAAACGCAACCTTTACAAGTAAATTATTCCTAACTGGCAAATACGGGGAGAGATAAGAACTCAACCAATTCATAGCAACAACCAATGTTTATCTTGGAAGTGATCACTTTTGTGGCGTATGAAACCAAGCGCTATAAGCAGCAAGCTCTCCTTATAGATCTTCATCATGTTCCAAGACTTTAGGACTTATTATAATAGTCGGCTAAAGCTAATCTTACTTGTAAAGGTCTCCATGATACGGAACGAGTTATCAGTCAAGTTGAGACTTACCGCAATTAATCAAAGCTGTCTTCGTTAATTTATGCAGTCCAGGACTTTTTAATAAGTGGAAGATAAAACGTTACCACAGGTAATGATACACACACGGTTTACATGATTTATCTGCAATCCAACTGTGGAATATTCACCAACAATTTCAACATGAAAATTTTATTTTCTCCTTCTTCTTGCAATCACCATCCTGCGCATGGATTAATGCAACACAACAATTACACCGCTGAGCAAAAACACCGGGTAAAAAAGTCTCAATGAGAATGGGCAGCGGATACTTCTGCAATTCAGACAAAACTAACATCCTCCACACACAAATCGTTTAAGATTCCTGTTAAAAAGTGAGAGTATTACCGACCCCACATTTCTCTCTGTTTTTTTCAGTTCGGCTTTAAATTTTCAAACGAATATGCATTAATACATGTTTTTTTTATAGGAACAACTTTATAAGAACAACGAGGCTCAGATTGGCCGAAAATTAGGAGCAATTTAAGAACAAGTTCAGGCTGAGGCTGAGAAAAAGTGAAAATGTTTCTAGTTGAAACTTTACTGAATCTTCAAACCGCTCACAAAAATAAGAACAAACTAGGAACAAATTGGGAATGAATAAGCAAAAAAATTAAGGACAACGAGTCTCGGCAAAATTAATACCAAGGTTAACCAATGGCACTTCTGTAAACGAGTCAAAGCATCGAACTCAAGATTGCTTAAACAGTAAAATGAAGGAGAACCAGTTTTGTAATTAATAGTAAACATCCGGGGGTACTCGCCCACATGAGGTATGTAGATACTTGCCGCCATATAGGGTATGATTTTCGAGCTCTAGAGTGGTATAGGGTATTCTATTTGCCTGAGGTCTGCGATAGGGTATCTAATTTGGCATGGGATCTAATAGTCTGAGATAGGTACAGTTTTTGGTGTTGAGAGAGTTATGATAACATCTATGGCATTGAAAAAGCGACCAGCACAGATGTAACGCCAGTACTACAAGGCACGCTAATTGAAATGGTACGGTTAAGCAGATTTTAGCGTATGTTTACTTAGGGGTAGGCTATGGTTTTTGACTTACAAGGTCTGGGGTAGGGTATCAATTTTAAACATTCATAGGTCTGGGATAGGGTCAGGGTTTTGAGCGTAGGGCGGCACGCTCCTACCCAAAAATTAATAGAGTACTTCCCCTATTCCTTCGGAGTATCCGTGAATCAAAATATAGACTGCAGTGATGAATACCATAGAATCTGAAAAGATCATTTATCCACAAAATGTATGAAACATGAGTAAAATAAAATGCATGGCTAGAAAACTACGTTGAAATTAATTTGTCGGTAAACCAATACGAGGAAGAACTCGGATTAAGCCAGCGACCTCAACATTTTAAAACAGAAATCTTTAGCTCCGTGTTCCTTGCCAAGGGCCACGCGGCAGGGTAAGGTAGGGAGGGGGGAGAGGGGGAATTTTTGACTTTACATGCAACATAGACAACAATAATGAATACCGTGTACAAAATGCCGCATCACGTAGGATCTGAGAAAATCAACCAACTACAAAATGTATGAAACATGAGTAAAATAAAATGAATAGCTGGAAAACTATGTTGAAATTAATTTGTCAGTGAACCAATATAAGCAAGAGCTCGGATCAAGCCAGCAACTTCAACCGTAGACAGCTGTTTCGTCCTTCACAGGATTACTTTGTCAGTTCGTGATTATTGTTTCTAATTTGTGAGTGAACGGATATGTTTTTCGAGTTGGTATTGGGTTACAACTTTGAGCTTGATAAACAGCTAGCCTTTGGCTCAGTGTTTACTATAGCTCTACACCTTTTTGCTCTATACCGTTCTGTCTAGATCTACGGCTGAAGTTGCTGGCTTGATCCGGGCTCTTAGTCATATTGGTTAACTGATAAACTAATTTCAACGTAGTTTTCCAGCTTTTCATTTTATCTCATTCTTACTTGCAACACCTGGTCTTAATGTAATGTCATACATATATGTACTAGCTCCATTTCTCCAGTGTCATAAATACTATACACTCTTTTTGATGTTTTTCAGGCCGAGGCTGGACATTCTTACTTTTTGGCCGATTTTAGGCTGAAAATATTGTTACGAATAATCTTAGTTTCGGGAATATCGGTGACATGGAATTTCCGTTTTTAAAATGATTGGTATCGAAGAGCTTCAAAGGTAATAAATCTGAATATGGCTTTTCCATTAGGGATTAGTGAATTGTAATACATGTCATCAGTGAGCACTCACTAGTGAAATATTTTTTCCATTCGAAGATAAGCTTTATGTGTTCAAGCCAACATGTAATTTTCTTTTTATTACATAGATACAAGTGTTTTGAAAATAGAAAAAACTAGACGAAAAGACGGGAAAACAAAGGAATGAGGTCAGCGATATCTTCACTAGTGAGGATATGGAAAATATGTCACTCGTATCCCGGATATAGTTTCATATGAAATCTACGGGTGGCGTATTTTACTGTAAAACACTCATATCTTTGTAATAAATTCTTATAATAGATAAAGAATGTATATCAGAAAAGGTCTATTGTAAAGTAATCCGGATTCAGGAATCGTGGAAAGGTTTGCGTGTGGGATCCATAATCCGGAAAATATTTACTTATGGAATCCGAAATCCTTTTTTACCTTTAGAATCCGGAATCCAGTTCCAGGAATCCTGAGCCCAAAATACAGATCTTTCAGAATCCCTAATCATCCATTGAGGTGGAATCCGCAATCCAAGACGGTCACGAATTATCTTAAATGCATGGGAGAACTAGGTTCCACCAAACCCCGATTAACGTAATCCTTGATTACGACAAAATTCAATGGCTAACTTTTTCATAAGTAAAGCGTGGTAATACTTAACAAAATTTTCTTCAGTTTTACCTATAAAGAAACACGTTAAATCTAAATTAATTCCTGCATGCCCAAAGAAGCTATAGACTTTTCTCACGGTGTAAATATTCTTTTGTTTCCATTCAAATTTGCCCGTCAAACCTCATTCACGAGCTTTTAAATCAAAAGAATATGTTACCTAAAACGAGGCTTCTATACCGGGCAAATTTGAATGCAAACAAAAGAATATCTAAACCGTGATAAAACGGTCTATAGAAGGTAGGAAACAGGAACATGGATCAAAAAATTAATCCTGGATTAGCACTGGATTAACGCCAAATTCCAGCCCAAAGCAAGCTATAGAGGGTAGGAAATAGGAACATGGATTGAAATATTAATCCTGGATTAGCACTAATCGGGTTTTGAGGAACCAGGCCCAGTTGTTTAAAAGTTGATTAGCGAGAAGGCCACACCCCACTTATTTTTAAATTTACAGTTATTTTGGAGCCAAAATTAAGGCCGGTCGGTTGGGTAAAAAAAAATTAAAAAATCGGCTACAAGCTTTTTTTTATAAAAATCAGTAAATTTTACCGAGGCTCATTGTTCTTAATTTTTTGGCTGCTTCAGCCTTAATTTGTTTTTTTCTTAATTTGTTTTTTCTGAGTGGTTTGAAATGATGAGAAATCAAAATAAAAAGAAAAACAACGCTGATCGTTTGTATTTTGAGATCTCTCTATTTCATGAATACGTTTGTCCTTTGGAAGAATAGCAGTTATAATAAATGGAAACGGTGCTCCCGCGTTTTTACCATGTACATTGTGAACGTAAATTACAAGATTCAAATAAGTTTCAACCAGAAACATTTTCATTTTATTTCAGCTTCAACCGGAGCTTGTTCGTATTTTGTTAATTTTCGGTCCATCTGAGCCTCATTTTTCTTAAGTTGTTGATGTTCTTAGAAAAGAATGTGTTTATTTAGTCATTTACGTACATTTATTGCTCTGTAGCGTCACATGTCGAGTTGAATATATTTTATAGTTAAAGTGCATATGAAACAAATTTTTTTTTTTTCATAAATCAGTCGTTCATTATGTATAAACATCAGATTCACCGAAATTTTTTTCGAAAAATTTTAAAAAGCCTGTTTTACCTTTTGCTGGCTGCTCCTTTGTATAACAGTGCTATAATAGAACTTAATCAACCCTTTGCAAACCTTATGACGTCACAGCACAAAAAACTCGCGTCCAACAATTTTTTAGCAAAAATTGCAAGGTTTCAGAGCCCGAAAAACGGGTTTTTTCGAAATTTTTCGAAAAAAAAAATTCGGTGACTTTGATGTTCATACACACTGAACCACTGATTTATGAAGAAAAAAATTTTCGTTTCATATGCACTTTAACAAGACCCTCTAGAAGTGGTCACGGGGCTACCTAAATGAACCTTGTGCATCGAGCTGGCGCCGCAAGGAATCGTGGGATAACATTGTCTGGACGATGCCTAAAAACGGAAAAAACAAACCTCATTTATAACTGGGTTAACCACAGGTAGCCCAGTAATAACTTCATTTGCTTTTCCTCTATTTTTATCAAGTTCGGATTTTAAGGTAATCGATTGCTCTCGACTTGCTGCTGAAGCCATTCAATTCCCAACTTTAGCTACAAACTTTTTTTTTTTTTTTTTTAATATCAAGTTCAGATTCAAGGACGTCAATTGACGTTGTTGTCTTGCCGTTATGGTAAGAAAAAACAATCTGTCTTTTGCATGCATCCAATGAGCCATCCCTTCTTCAGTTATCAAGGTTGCACCCATTTCAGATTTGAACTGTGTTGGTTAAAATTCCAAACCAACTTAGTTACTAGTTGTTTTTAATTCATTTTCGAACTTTTCTATTAATTTTTTCAGTACCTCACTTATTGTTCTTCTATTTGTCTACTTTGTCTTTTTCGCCGTTTTTATGATTATAAACCTAAAATCCAATTGTAATTTTTATTAGTAATGGTAAAAGCGCAATGCTTCAGGGATGTGGCAACAAAGATAAACTCAGTATAGATAGCATAAACGTGCTAGAAGCTAAATCGAAGCCACTAAAATTGGGCACTACGACCACGAAATACTGTAAAAAGTTGTAAAAAGCTTTAAACATATATCTTTTTTAAAACGTACTGGATTTTTCACTTATCAATGAATATTACGTTTAACATATCCAACAAGATGCCTCAAATAGATCCGTATTTAATGCATGGGATTTAGTCCGTCCTAACTGAGATAGTAATGGATTTTAATTTAATCTACAGATTCACCTGTCGGCGTTACGCTCGAACGGACACGAGCAAATTGATTTACAAAATGGTTTTGAAAAAAAAAAAAAGTAGAAGCTAGACTCTTTTGGGCTGAACAAAAAAAAAGACGGACCCTGGAGAAAATAGTTTAATGATCGGCTATTGACATGATAGACATCATAGATGACTTGAAGGTATTTATGCCTTCGCCTTCGATATTTCAAGACTTAAAAAACTAATGAAGCTAACCTCTCTTGTAAAGTTTTATATCTTTTTATTCAAAAATTAGGTGAATATTCAAAATATTTACAGGCAAATTGTTTGCAGCTAGCCTGAAAAATATTGTTCTCCAAATTCGATAAATATAAATATAAAGCAAAATCGTTACAATTTCTAAGGTTCTCACAGAAATCACTCCGCTCTTATCTTTGCAGATACACAAGGGGCTTTAAAGAAAACTAAGCTCTAAGGTAACAATTGTTAGAATTATAGTACAAAACGGCTCAGTTTTAAAACAGACTATTTTCGAATTTCCGGTTACCGCTGACTATAACGACAGCGGATTCAATCTGTACAGTCTTAGCCTCAACATAGAGTTAAATATTCTTTTAAAATGCCAATGTAGTTTTACACTATTTACAACTTTGTGTGAAACTTTTCGCGCTTTCTTACAAGTTCTTTGAATATTTAACAACAAAACGAGGCTGGGACTGTATAACATGAATCTGCAGTCATTTTAAAAATTAAATCAGCGGCAACTAGGAATTAGAAACTGGACTATTATTAATGCACAGGTGTACATTAAACTTTTGACTGGCAAACACTTTACTGAAAATTTACGGAAAGTTCTGAGCAATCAAATTAAAGAGTTTTATATGTTACTTTAAGGCAGGTTCTTGTTAAAGTTACGATATTGTAAGCTAATATATACTTGTAAGTGTTGACACATTCCGTTAGGAAGGATGGACTGACATCAAGGTAATAATACCACTTTTGTTGCTGTTGATGTTTTTATCAGGAAGTTTTATGATGATAGCGTACAAATTAACTGCCGCAACTGACACAAGCCTCAGGGTTGCTGATCGAGCACTGAATAGCTGCCACACCCTCCTCTTCCGTCTTGACAACTGGTTTCTTCTGTGACTGTTGCAGCTTTTGCTGGTCTACAGTGAACTGGATGGCATTTGCGGCTGGTCGACTCCGCAAGTAGTACATTCCAGTCTTCAAGCCCTTGTAAAACACATTAAGAGTGGTTAATGTTTTATAAACAAGTAGTTACCAAAGATTAGGAAGTGCGTTCTATCTGATATTGAGGGTGGCTCGATGGTAGATATTTTGACTTACGTTTGAACGGAACCAGTTTGAGGTCAGTTCTGACTTTCTTTATTTTAATTTTCTTTTTTTTTTAACTTAAATTTGCCAATAATTGTTAAGTTGCTAGGGGTTTACTAGTCGGATAACTTAACATGGAATGAACATGTCACTTATATTGTTAAGAAAGGGAATAAACGGTTATATGCATTACGTGCTCTTAAGAAGTATGGACTAACTAATAAGCAGCTTACTCTTGTCTATTGTAGCATTATCAGGTCTGTTTTAGAGTATACGAGTCCAGTTTGGGCTGGCCTGACGGAATACTTAAGTGAGCACATTGAATCAGTACAAAGGAGGGCGCTGAGAATTATATTTCTGCCTCTGTGCTACGAAGACGCGCTCAAGAAGTCAGGCTTCATTTCGCTGCGCCAGAGGAGGGAGGATGCGTGCATAACATTTGTTAAGCGATGTTAATCTTCTTCCCACCTCTTACGCAACTTAGTGCCGCATGTTACACATACTAGACCGTATGCCCTTAGCTCCGGAGAATCTGTTTCACACACTAGTTCTGCATGTTACACACACTATACCGTATGCCCTTAGCTCCGGAGAATCTGTTTCTCTACCTGTCCCTTAAGAACTAATAGATTCGGAAATTTTTGCACAATCAAATACCAGAACCATAGATATAATACAGTAAACACCCGCGTATAAGAACCTAGTGATTTAAGAACCTACAGGCTGAAATTGGGCATTCTAGTACCCAAATATATAAGAACCTATTTAGGCTGGCAAAGAACAATAGGTTCTTATACAAAAAAACACTCTTATTTT
>JAOBAY020082374.1:0-10722 GCA_025331085.2 Zoanthus sociatus
AAATAACAAAACCGGAAGTTAATTGTAATTCAGTGTGATTTCAAAGGTTCACAAAACACAAGTTTGGATAATAAAAAAAATTCTTTCAAAGCAACTTTTTGTTCTTCTTTGATAGTTTGTATATAACAAAATGCTTATTGCTCTTAACCTCGGGAAAGCAGTATGTTTTGTGGTGCCTTGATGGTCAACATCAGCGGTCCCAGGACCACAAAAACATACTGTTTCCCTCGGTCTCGGTCAATAAGTGTTAATTGATAAATGCATATAGAAATGAAATACTTTAATATGCTTTCTTTACAGAAATACAGTTTTAAGGATTTGAGCTCAAGGTAAGAGAAGGTAAACTATTGTAAAAGTTTTGTTATGTTTATAGTTTTTAATTGGAATGATGTATCTGTGTTGCTCAATCCTCGTGTTTTTAATTAAGCTGTTAATAAACATGATATTTTTGATAGCTGTAGCAACATTCTTTATAGTTTCATCATTTTTAATTGAAATTTACATGTTTCAAGGTGCTTCTCCTCTTCTTCTGATTTGAATCAGTAATACACAGCATAGCAGAGAAATTTGAGGGAATTTATAATTCATCAGCTCGCTTGAAAAGTTTACAATCAAAATGAAGAAAGCTGAATTGGTTGTGAATTTCCTTTGAAATTGCAATGCCCTTTTAGCGTTAATTTCTGAAGAAGAGGTTAGGCACCTCGAAACATGTAAGTTTCAATTAAAAGTGATGAAACTAAAAAATGATGAAACTACATGTTGACTACTTTTTCTGCTAAACCACCAGTTTGGATCAGTAATACACAACATATTATTTCCCTTTTAAATGACCAAACATGCCCTAAGTTTTTCGCCTGATAATTTTGTGAGCTGTAAACATTTGTAATCTTGAATTTGTAATCTTCAAAACTGTGTACTCAGCTCTTAGATGCATTTTGATCAGATACTCTATAACAGAACAATCATGCATATCAATGATGCATCAAATTGTTAAAATTTTCTTTTATTTGAATGATTGATCACATCTCTCTTGTACAAAAATAAATGTATTAATTGGAGTTAATATTAAGTAATCACTAGACTTCCAGTTATTTAATTTGTAAATGATAAATTTTGGCAATGGTTTGACGGAAGAAAATCTAACTTCTGTATTCTATTTTCAAACCAATAGTACTCGACATATAATAAAGCCCATGAAGAGATTCAAACCTATGACCCTCTGAACATTAAAACTAATTTTGGAACTAGGAAGTAGACTGTAAATTTAAAAACTAAGTAACATGAGCTTTTTGCAAATATCTCAAGTGCAAATTATATGTTTTCGAGTTTAACAGAAAATCCATAGCATTTAACAATATTATAAAGCAACTTCTATAACGTGCTTACTGGCCAATAGAAAGTATTGGTAAAATACAGTATAAACTTGGGACTTCTATCAAGCTGTCCTTAGCATGCCACCATGATAACAAGATTTGATTGGTTTTTACCAATTAAACTTTGTTGTTAATTATTATCCATATACAAAACTAACAATTATTTTTTCAACTTCCTTTGAATAAACAATTTTTTGCATTGGTGTTTGCAATCAAGATCAAGCAATTTTTTTACATGTAATGTGTTTTATTGTTAAGTTTGCGTGATTATACAATAAATTTAAAAATCTTTAAGGATGAACTACACTTTAGTAGCTTAGACTCATAGAGGCACAGGTTTACTAATAGATATATTTGCTTTGGATCACTCAACTGTCAGACAATAAATTATTATATTTAGGGTGTAAGGAAATATTTTTATTGGAATTCTGTTTACGAGGGAACAGGCATGGTTGGTGTGGTTTGTAAGATCACTGCCTTCTGATTACAGGGCCCCCAGTTTAATCCACTTCTCTACCAAAATTTGAAAATTGGTGTCAGTGGCTTTTTTTCCCACCTAAGTTAATTTATAATTAGCTTTCCATTCTGTAGGTGTAATTGTTAGACTGTGTGCACAAAGTTTATGTTAATTGTTATTTCAAGTGACCAGAAGAATTTGTTCATTTTGCTATTCCCAAATATCTTTTTTTTGGTCCTACTTGTAGAAACAGTCTGCTAAGCTAGGCTGATTCTGCATGCATTCATGCATGATATAAATCCCTAATTCTTAAAACATAATTTTTGTACATGTACCAAGATAGATATAGGCTTAGAAATTCATTAATAAATATTGCTTTTATCTTAGATATTGATTCACAATCAGTTTTCATGTTCATCTACAGGAATGATGATGATTGGGTTGGGTTAGAGTGGGATTCTAATGATGAAGAAGAATCAAAGCGAAAATCTACAAGAAGAAACGTATTTGACATTGATGATGGAGATGTTGAGACATTTGGGCTTGGGTCGGGTTTTGCACCCAGTAAATCTGACATTAAGACTTTTATGAAACAATCTCGAGGGATTCAGTCCTTGAATGATTACACTGATGATGAAGCTGTCGGAGAACCCTGGGGTGGCATTGAGTACAGCATAAGTGAGTCAAGTTGTTTGCAAGACAAAGTATTGATGATTAGAATAAAAAAAATATTTTATTTATTGTTATAAGACCACCAAGATTTAGAGATAAGCATGGTCTCTGAGGTTTGCCATTTGAAGATCCTTGCAATTGGCAAGTGAAAAAAAGCTTAATTCCTAAACTATTTGAAGTAAATGGTTTTTCCCTTGAGAAAGTATTAATATATAGTTACCTGAAATTCAAACACTACTGCACATCCTAAATGTTCTCTGTTGTATCCCACTGTTACTTTTAATACAAAAGTAATTTAATATAATTAAATTATGATCTTCTTTGGGAACTACCTTTAGTTAGTTAATGAATATTTTAATATCTTTTACTTTCAGATCAGACAACAACTGATGGTTCTGCAGTGGAGTCTGCAAGATTAAGAACTTCGTCGTCAACCAGTTCAAAGTCTGGGTCATTTGATTCTGGTAAAAAACTTGATTGTTTTTTTCCTTTATTTTTATTTTATTTGTTGTAATTAATAATATTAAATCATCAATTAAAAAGATATTTTAAGAATAAAGTACTTCAATCCGTAGTATGTTGTATGCATTCATTTTAAATACACTCCCAAGGCTGAAAAAATTGTCCAAACAGTAAACATTAGCTTGAAAAGAAGTTGAGAAAGTGTGAGGGACTGTATCACTCCATAAAACATATCTACAGACTGAAGTACATTTTTTCATTTTACAATTCAACAATAGTTTTTCACCACATACACAACAACAAAAGCAGTGGTCAATCATTACCAATGCAAGCACATGTAAAATACAGTACAACCGTATAAACAGTGGCTGCCTTGCCAGTGCACTAGTTCAGCACTGTTTAGAGAGAGAGAGAGTGCTCTGAATGTTGAGCCCAGCCTTGTACACAAGTCATGGCAACATCCAGTTGGTGGTCAGTGATTCTAAAGACAGGTGGCTGGTCTTGTCCCATGACCTGTGTCTTTTTCAAACTGATGGTGAGTCCGGAGTCACTGCAAGCTTCTTTGAAACATCTCATGAGCTGTTAGAGGCTATTCATGATGATTAATCTGAATAAATGATTGTGCACATATTGTTGCTGAACTTTGAACTTTGCGTTTAGTCTGGAGAAGCTGAGGACCTTTCCCTTCAATCTGGTTTGGTTATGTCTAAATTGCGAGCTTATGACTTTTTGTGATGGAGATACAGTATGCTTGCATTTTAAACACAATGTGCTTGCAATCTGCTCCAATTTTGCTAGCAATAAAAACATGATTATTGATGATTGCAAACAGTGATTGCAAGCTTTCTTAGTCAAAAATATTTTTATTACTAAAGTGCACTAGTTCAGCTTGGTTTTTCATGAAGTATTGACAAAATATATATATTATGCCAAGTTTGCTGGCATCATGCACACTTTTGCCTTAGCAAATTAGTCATTTTGGCACTCTTTAGTTATTTCTCATTACAATTATATTGGTTTCAAAATAAGCTATCATTGCATTAACTTATATTTAAAAAAATCTATGTTTTTCTTCATTTTATTTTTAATTAGATTTAAAGAATCATTTTGTAACTACCAGTCTGTCAAAATGTTTTTGAGAGCAAAACATACAGTAAACAAGTTCTAAAAACCATTTGACTGCAACAGCTTGGTTCACATGCATTGATAACATTCATTATAACTGAAATTTAAAACATAACCATTGCAGTTGTTGTCTTAATGGTAACAAACAAAGATTATTTTGAATGAATCTTGCAGGATTTGATGACTCAAAGGTACACTTGAAGTTATTCAAACTGTTATACAAATTTATGCCATTACTGATCTGATCCGTTATGAACCTGCCAAAGTTTACACTGAAAAGATTTTTTTGAATGCCAACATCTACTTCATTAACTAGTTGAATATTTGAATATTTGAATTTTTAATAAATTCTGCCAGCTTTTCCAGTTTGACAGATCCAAAAAATATTAACATTTCAAAGAAAACTGCCATTACCTCTGAATATTGTAACCTGCATTATACCATATGTGCACTGCTAGCAACATTACAACATTATTAAACCTTTTCAAGAGTCTTTTCTTTGTCTCTACATTTTCTGTAAAACTATACTTCATGGAATTTTTGTACTGTACCAAAAGATACCAACAAAAGTAGGTTAGTTTTAGCGTTAAATGCAAACGTTGTACTCTGTTTTGTTGTTTGTGTCATTGTTTTACTTATGAGCTTTTTGTTTGAGAAAATGAATTGCCAGCCATTTTAAAATGAAAGCAAAGCCAAACTCGGGATTTCCTTCAATATTGACAGCTTCCCTGTTTCTTATGTGAGGGCATCCCTTTAGATATTTGCCCTGCTATATTGGCTGATATTCTGCCACGTGAAGAACTCGCATGGCCGAGTCTAACCAATGGTGGTGCATAATTTGATGGTAAAAATTATTGTTGAGTTATAACTATTAATTTTTGTTTTACAATGGTATTTATAATCAGTGTTTTTAGTATTCAGTTGAATGTGTTGAATGATTGTCTTAATACTTTCTGTGAAGAAACTAAATGTGCCTTGTAAATGACTACTAGCATTATATATTTATTTTATTTATATTTTATATTTTTAAAATATGATACAAAATATTTTAGTTCCTGTAGAAAGAAATGTTAAACCACCAAGACCTATACCTCCACCAAATCAAACAGTTTCAAGGCCACACTCATCGTCAACATCATCTGTAACCTCAAGGCAGTCATCAAGTGTTTCATCATCAACCAGCCATCAATTCACATCATCATTTAAATCTGTCAGTTCTGTGAGGGCTCAGGGGACTTCTCAGGAGAAAGTATCTACTCTCCAAACAGTTGCTTCTTCTATATCAGATGGTAATTTCAAGGTTTTTTTAGTAAACTTTTAAAATGAATTATTGCTATTGAAAAAAGGTACTGTTTTTATAGTTTATCATCATTTAACCCTCATAATCCTGTACTGTGTATGTGTGGATAAGATATTCCTTGTCCTTAAGTTATGTCTTTCCTTTTTGCCTGTCCTCAGGGTTGTCAAAATAAGCTGACAAATGGTGCATTTCATTGGCTTCTCCAAAACCTGCACTAGCTATACTCTGAATACTTATAGCTCAATTTTCAGTACGAAAGCAGGAGGCTGAGGGGATTCAAACTAGAGTTTAATGGACGCAGAAATGAATTTGAAAGGAAGTAACAAATATCTAAGTTTAAAATGAATGAAGTTCGAGTGTATCATGATTACGAGCATTAGGGGTGTTTTACTTTTGATCCGATATTGAAGATTACCATCATAATTGATTAGTAAACTTGCAAAGTACATCATTACAAAAGTTCATGTGCTCATAAAGAAGAGAAAGTCAAGGCAACCAGTAGCGATGGAGGAAAGCAAACCATGATTTTGCTAGATTTTGATTTTGTTAAAAAGAGGAAGATTGATGAAGAACAAGATGAGAATGATAGATGCTGTGATCAGGTTAAGACGTAACTCTGGCTACTCTAAATCTTTTTGACAACCCTGTGTCCAGAGTTTGCTGGCATAAGCAGGAAGTTCTTTGAATGTTTTGTGAGGCCTGATTCATAATCTTTTATTGGAGTTAAACATGTTCAACTCATCTTTTATGAATCCCTTAAGATGTACAGTAGCTCAGATTAAGTGAGTTTCTTGCACGGGTTTCTGGGACTTACTGCACTAAATTATTGATTGAATAGAAGAGCTTCAACCGTTAAACATTAACTTTACTGTTTATGAAATTCGCCATTAACAGTTAGAGGTCATGTGACCACATCCACCTTAAATTAATCAGTTATGATAAAATGATGTTGGGAGTGAAGAAAACAGTGGTTCAGATGACAAAGGCGAATGGAGTGAGATGGTACGGGCATGTGTTGAGGAGGGATGGTGGGCATGTTTTGAGAAAAGCATTCGAGTTTGAAGTGAAGGGCAAGAGAAAGTGAGGTCGACCAAAGAAGACGTGGAAGACGCATATGAAAAAGAGAGCAAGAAAAAGAATGCCATGAATCGCGTGAGATGGAGAGTTGGAGTTGGAGAGATTGCTAGCTAAGTGGGGTAAATCCAGCCACCTCCATTTATGGGGATAAACTCGAATCAAAATTGGATTGAATATTGACGATGATACTCTCAGAAATGGAAATAGCAGGTTAACATTAGTTAGCACTCATAGTTTCAAGTCTCAACGTCAAATCATTCAAGAATGACAATGAATACAAATCTTTTTTTTCTATGTGAAAATGCTACTGGAGAATAAGGCCTACAAAAATTAATCCTTAGAAAATATCCTATTTTCTATTGCTTTCCATTTTTTACATATTAATTAAAATCAATAGCTAAAACATTGGCCTTTTAGTTAATGTTAGATATCCCGCTCTCTCCATTTCTGGATTCCATTTTATCGTGGCTGATTGATGTAAGATAGCTATGAACATGTGACCTCCACCAGCAAAGAACCTTTTATTGATGACTGATTTCCAAGTTTTTGTTAAAATTTGAAAAAAGTCTTTTCAAGCTCAATGTTTAATTGTTAAGGAAACCTTTTTTTCAAATAGCTATAAGCAGCTCTCCTCAAATTTCTGCAAGTGAATATCACCGACTACAGACAGAGATTACAAAGTTGAAGAAGGATTTGCAGGTACTGTATGAATGGCATAGAAACAAGACTTTTGCAACAATTTTTAGACTTTTAGTTTTACATCAAACTATAAAAAGTGTTATTGAAAACCAAGAGTTGTGTTTGGTGTTGTTTCACTACCAGAACTCAAATATCACATGGCATTGTATTTAAGACTGAACATTTTAATCTTTCGTGAGAGCTTTGGATATTTTTATTTATATTTTAAAACATTTTCTTATGTCTAAAATTTTAGTTTTCTCCTCCAATCCATAAGTTGTGCTGTTACACCTACAGGTTAATAGACCAAATTTAAATGTTGATCATTATGAACAAGGATGTTGTAAACTAATTAATGCTTGTATATTTTTATTGGAAAAGATAATTCTGAACATTGTGCGCACTGTCAAAACTCCGTCCAAAAAATATGAAAAAAATTTAATGGACTTTGAACTTTCCACATCATGCCACCATAACAAGACATCTGATTGGTTTTTACCAAACCCTATTGTTTATTACCCAATCAAAAGCGAGAGTTGTTTTTCAAATTGCTTTGAAATACATTAACTTTGTTTTGCACTGCACTGCTCTCAGCCAATTGAGTATCTTAGGTAGACAATTATTTCGAGTGAAGGAAGGTAGTTTCTCTTTGATTGTGATTTACTGTCATGGAGTGGTAAAGTGTGACGTCACAAAAATTAAAATTTGCGAACTTATGGGATTTGTTGAGATCATCAGAGAGATCAAAACTAAAAATGTATCCTTGCCAAGAATCAGCATGTTGGTGCAAATTGTAGGCGAAATATTACCACAGGTATGCTCCAATGACTCCATACAAATCCTTCTAAAATTAGCTCATAACGTTACTAACCAAGCCATTTTTAGAAGGATTTGAATGGGTCATCAGACCATTTATAACTGCCGCAATATCTCTTCACTGATTGATGGTAAAATACTAAACTGCAGCATGTTTCATCTTGTTCCATGGTGCTCACTACTCCTGGAATTCCTGCAGTAGGAATTTTGAAATTTTCTTCCAGGGCCCTGGAAAACTCCTGGAAAAACAGATAATTTCCCTAAGCTCCTGGAAAGCTCCTGGAATTTTAAGGAAACACTTTTGTCAGTTTTCAAAACAAACCAAAACTTGTAGAAGCATGTTACTCCTAATTGTATTTTTGTATTTTATGTACACACGATTTCAGTTGGCTGCTATTGTGCCAGAAATTACTTGATATTGTTGCATTTTTGCATGCTGAGACGAAGAGAGAAACTGGGCTTGGGTCCTGGAAAGATATTTTCTTTATCCTAGAGAACTCGTGGAAAACTCCTGGAATTTTCTTATCATCAGTCAATGAGCACCATGTTGTTCTTTCTGAATATTACAACCAAATTATTAATTTCACAAATCAAATTTTTGTGACGTCATCACTTTAGCTCTCACTTGTGATGCTTGAATACTGTAGATCCATGTCAATGAACATGCTGACCATGGGCGAGAATTAAAATCAAAATAGCCATGATTTTGTATTTGATATGTAATACCTCTGTAATGTGGTTTCATTTATAATAGCAAGCTCGTCGACAGAAAAAAGAAATACCTTCAATCCAGGAAACAGTAAGAAAAATTATGCAGGGAGAGGTAGGTACAGGACTTGGTACATTAGATATCTAACTCATCCATGTTACTTGGTATTTGATTTATGTTAGATCTAAGTAAAAATGTGGGTACTTGGTATTTGAAACAGTGCTAGACCCATGTGAAAAGTTATCTTCTTGGTATCTAATACAAATGTACATACTGTAATTCACACGAATAGACAGACACCAAGAAATTAATTAAATTTACGTAAATTACACTGTGGTAGCTTCAGTGCAATGCATAAATGAACTTAACGACTGATTTATACGTAGTCTTTAATCAGTTTATTGACAGTTTGAGATTGAGGAACTTGCCTTTAACTTACAGTTCTTTGATTTCCACATGCACCAACTTGATTGTAGAAATCGTTTTAGAAGAAAAATGGTCATAGCCAACACTAAACACTAGCGTGTCAGAACAAAAAAAAAACTCTTCTATTTACAACAGGATGAAACGTTAGAAAACTTAAGTCGGTACAGGCATACTCTACGACAATAACAAGTCATTTGGGTTGTATAAACAAAGTAAATGAAAATATCTGAAACTTTGTGTTTGGTTACTTTGAGCGGAAATTCTAGCTAAAATAAAACTATGATATCATAGCCCATCTCACAAATGGCGTGCATGAAAATTAATTATTTCCGTTTGAAAACCAACACATACGTGGTACATACTTGGTGTCTTATACTAACGTTACCAGCTAAGTGAAGAGTTTGCAGGTTCTTAATATTTAGAACGTATTATTCTTAGATTGATATATGTAAACATTTGATAAATAGTAGACTTATTTGGAGATTAATCCACAACAGTATGTACTTTATTATTAAGTAATTGGTTTTTGATTTAATTACTAATTCCATCTGGAGATGTAGGTAATTGATTTCTGTATAAGTATGAATTACAAGACGTTTAGATATCTTTAATTAAAGAAAAGATCGAGAAGTTATGTTGTTTTATAGCTAGTGTGTTTTTAACTCGAAGGTGTGATCTCATTGGCCAAATCGAAGTCACGTGGATGAGTTCCAATCAAAATAATTATATTACCCGGATGGTCAACATCTTGAAAGTTGTTGACCAGCCTGTGAACATTGCTGTCACACGGTCACATTTGAGAGCGGAAAAATTCGGCGAGAAAATTAATGGCCGATGTTTTGAGATTCTCGGGAAACAAAACAGATGTTTCCCTCGTGAACATTCATTAAGTGTATAATGTTTAAGGTCAACCCCAAAGGAAGATTTACAATATTCCTTTTATGGTGCTAGCTGCTCGTACTTCATTCTTAAATCTCATTTACAACTGTATAAAAATAATCCTAAAATTGATTCAGAGTTCATTTTCTGAGAGTGCTTTACATTTATTGTAGACTGAGGTCATGAATTTATTACCGTAAAATTTGTTTTGAGTTCCGTTTTCTTTCACACTTTCTTAGATCACATAGATATTAACATAGATCAGTTCAAAACGTCATTTGTATTTGAGGTTAGTTTAAATTTAATGCTAATGATTATTCAGTGCTGTAATGACGATGTGACTTTTTTCCTTCAGCCTTTCATATTGGAGGTCTACAAATCATATAAAGACAAGCTACACCTGTTAGACTATGCTCTGACAATGCATGATGGTAATGCTATCATTGTGGTGAGCATATATAACGAAATTCTCTTTTAAGCTGCTGGAGTAATTTAAAATAATTTTATTATGGTGCTCACTACTCCTGGAAATCCTGGAAAATTTCCTGGAAATTTGAATTTTTTTCCAGGGCCCTGGAAAACTCTGGGAAAAACAGCTAATTTCTCTGAATTCCTAAAAAACTGTGGAAAAACTTTCATCAGTCTTATAAACAAACCCAAACCTGCCAAAGCATTTGACTCATGACTGTACTTGTTTTGTTTTATGTAAACTCACTTTCAGTTGCTGCTACTGTGGCAAAAACTTCCT
>JAOBAY020082385.1:0-10720 GCA_025331085.2 Zoanthus sociatus
GGGCAGTTTCATGGCCGTAGCTAGCAGGGGGGCAGGGGGGCAGCTAAGCCCCCAAATTTTTTCAGTAGCATTTTGAGATAAAGTAGAAAAATCAATAACTGGAAACTAAAAATCGAGAGATAGAACTTGATGGGAATTAAATGAGGTGCGCGTGACGCGCATCAAAGAAATACTGTATTTTTTGTTAGATTATTAGTGATCTCTTGATTTCAGAGGACTTGTCCCCTCACTGAAAAAATACTAGCTACGGCCATGACTTTAGAGGAAATTTCGGAATAAACAAAGATAGAAGAAATTGAGAAGCTTCTAAAAAGCTGGTCCTTTCGAAATTTAACACTATTAGGTAAAATCGCTGTTATAAAATCTTTAGCGATCCTCAAGTAGTACATCTCAATTAACCAAACTAAACACTCAGTTGTATAAGTTTATTTGAAATAATAAACCAGACAAAATTTCCTGGTAAATTAGTATATATGGATAAACTTAATTGCTCCTTCAACTGAAGATGAAATATTAGAACATCTGTTTTTCCAATGTGTTTAGTTTGTGGGAATTTTTAAAAATGTACCTATACAGACTAACATAGATTTAAACCTGCAGCTGGATGTATCTGCAAACTATACTATTTGGTATTGTCAACCAAAGTTTGCAATTCAAGTAGCGCTAACTCTATTATATACTAATGACAAAATATTACATTTACCTATGTAGATGTAATGATAGTAAATTAAATTTAAATACAATGTTAATATTTATTCAGAACAAATATAAGATAACAAGCGGGGTTTCCAAAGCTGTAGAAAGCACAAACAACCGCAACTCAACTCCACTGCCAAAAATAGAGACATTGCATGATGCTTTAACCTTTTTTGATCTTCGTTCCTTTTTTTTATTTAAATAATTATTTTCTGTATTCAATTAGTGCTCAGTTATTTGTATTAGTTTTCCACTAATACAAATAGATGTAAATTAAAAAAATTATAATGAGTTTTCCAAGCAAAGTCTTCAAATTGTTTACAACACAATCTGTGACATCATCATTGAAACCTAAATGTGATTATGAAAAAAGTTCAACACCATTCTTCAAGCTTAATTTTCGAAAGGTCTTTTCAACAAACAATAAAAGTTGTGTTCAAATTTTTTACTTCATATACACTTTAAAGACGTAGCATAGAAAAGATTTCAAAGTCAATTTTTTTTTTCACAAACGTGCTGAAACGTTTTTGATGTATTACTTTATTTTATTTCCCTTAAAATGGGATGATGTTTCGAGCTTTCAATTTCAACTATTCTATTCTTTAGTAGAATTGAAAAAATGGAAAAAAAGTAAATGAAATAATAAGAAGGTAAAAATCTTTCTTGGATTGAACAAAAGAAGCTGATCGCGAGTGACCTGGTCCTGTTGTTGTATCGTTGTACATCACGGTTGGCCTAGGGGACTGGTCGCGATCGATCGCTTTTGGCCTAGGGGACTGGTCGGTCGCTGTTGTCCTAGCGGACTAGTCGATCGAGTTCGAAGTGGGTAATAATTCTGAAGAAAACAATAATTAATATTAGTATTTACCAAGCAACCGATGTCCATTTTCGTACACTCTAATTTGCTCCCGTAACTAGCAATATCCAAGACTATTAGTTGATCTTGAAGCGGGAAGTGAAAAAGACAGGAAGCGCGCGTACTAAAAATAGAAAAAAAGTTAACATTGTAATATTTATATGAAAATAAATTGGATTTTTATCCCATTATTTGGTAAATACTAAAACAACTATCCCCTCAGGGTCGGTGCCTAGCGCTAGATATATACCTCGGCGCTTCGCGTCTCGGGATGTAGCCACCTTTATTCACCTCCCCTTTGGGGGATAGTTGTTAACTATAATGCAGGTTGCCCAACGGAATAATAATACTGCAATTCGACAAGTTTTATACTATTTTCATCATCACAATTCTATATTAGTAATTTTCTATTTTATAGTTTTCATTTCGCTCACAAATCAGTTAAATCACATCTAATACCAATTACATATGGTTTGGAAATTATCACGTGACAAATACAAAATCGATTAGTTCCCAGTTCCCAGGTTAAATCCTAAGAGTTCAGACTATTGAGAAAAGTAAATCAAAGGGCGTGTTGTTAGCCATCTCATCCATGCATTAAGTAATTTACCCTCTTCCGTAAAATACAATGTCGTCGTTCGACGAAACAATTGCAAATCAATTCAATGAAATGTTGGTAGGAAATTTGAATCTCCCAGACTGGCTTACTTATGGTAGGACAGTTCTTTGCCAACAAGATAAGACTAAGGGCAATGCTGCGGATAATTACAGACCATTTTCTTGTTTGCCACTGATGTGGAAATTTCTTTCCAGTATTATATCGGAACAATTACCTGATTTTCTAAAGAAGGAAAAGGTTTTACCAGAAGGACAGAAAGGGTGTAAGAGAAATACCAGAGACACGAAAGACCAGCTCCTAATAGACAAGGCAGAGTTGTGTAATTGTAAGAAAAGACACACTAATCTTTCTATGAGTTAGATTGACTCTCAGAAATCATGCGATACGATTCCCATAGTTGGAGCAGTGAATGTTTAGATTTGTTTGGAGTTGTTGAGAATGTAAAATCTCTTTTACTTCTGAGAATAAAAAATTGGAAATTAGAGCTAACATTTTCAGGTGTCTAACAAGGTGATGTCAAAATGAAGAGAGGAATCTTCCAGGTGGATAGTTTGTCAATTTGATTGTGTTGTGTTGTGTTTTATCTTATCCCAATGACTTTAATCTTGAGAGAAACAAAATTCAATTATGACATGGGTGACATAGTTACAAGATTGAATCATTTATTGTTCATGGACGATCTGAAACTCTTTGCAAAAACAGAAGATCAGATTGATTTTATTATTAATACAGTGCATACATTTAGTTAGGATATACTAATGATATAGGAATGGAGTTTGGGATAAAAAGATGTGGTGTCATGATACTAAAACGTGGAAAGGCAGTTAAAAGTACTGTGATTAAACTTGCAGATGGTGAGGTTATGACGGATATAGATGAAGAAGGTTATAAGTATCTGGGCATATTAGAAAGTGACAAAATCAAGGAAGAAGAAATGAAATCCCTTTTTGTTAAAGAATATAAAAAAAGAACTAGATTAGTCCTCCGATCTAAATTAAATGGTAAAAATAAAATCAAAGCACTAAATACGTCGGCAATTGCCGTCCTCAGGTATGGTGTTGGTATTATTAAATGAAGAGAAGATGAAATCAATGAACTTGATAGAAAGACACGCAAGTTACTCACATTCCACAAAGCTTTTCATCCACAAAATGATACTGGAGATAATTTTGTGGATGAAAAGAGATCATACGGTGGAAGGGGATTGATACGTTGCAAAGAAACGATCATAAGTGAAGAAATTAAGTTTAGGTGGTATCTGAAGAATTCTTCAGAACCTCTAATGCAAGGTGTTAAACATGTTGGTATTCTAGAATTTAATACCACAGTTAGTAAAAAGGAGTTTAAGACAAAGATCTCACATAAAAGATATGATGGATTTAAAAGTAAACCTATGTATGATCAATTTATAAGGAAAATGCTTGAAGCAACTGATAAAGCTAAGACCTGGAGTTGGATGAGTAACTCTGATCTGAAAGTGACAACTGAAGCCCTCATTTGCTCTGCACAGGAGCAGGCCTTAAGAACCAATTACACTAAATTCAAAATTTATAATACCTCAGACTCGAGACAGTTTACCACATTATCAGTGAATGCAAAACTGTAGCTCAAAAAGAGTATAAGCGACGGCATGACCATGTGGCGAAAATGATTCACTGGGAATTGTGTAGTGAAATTTCAATTAGAACACCATGAGAAGTGGTTCGAACATCAACCTAAGTCTGTCTCTGAAAATGAAAGTACAAAACTATTATGGGACTTTATGATAACTCCATAAAACAACGCAAACCAGATCTAGTTTTGATTGATAAACTGCAGAAAACTGCAATGATTATTGGCGTTGCCTGTCCAGGTGATATATAATCGCATCTTGCCGAAAGAAGTAGATAAGATTGAAATTTACGATAAACTTAAAGATAAAATCCTTTGCCTTTGAAAGTTGAAGAAAGTAACTGTTGTGTCTATCATTGTAGCTGTTATGGGTTATGTAACTACAATTTTGAGAACTGGATGGAAAAGATCGGGATAAAAATTGAAACCTGTAGTGCACAGCCGAACAACATTAGGAACAGCAAGAACTTTGAGAAAAGCATTTCAGTGATAAATGAGAAAAAACCTATGCATTGAACCTTAGCCTTAGGTTATTAGTTATATGTGGGAAAATAATCGGCTTTTAAGATCTGCCTGTGCTTAAAGAAAGCAATTTTTGATAATGATGATGATAATATAACAACAACAATAATAATAATAATAATAATAATAGTAATAATAATAATGATAATAATAATAGTAATAATAATAATAATGATAATATTACAAATATATTACTACTGACAGATAAAATGTAACTTACGTTCAACACAAGGGCAGTGCCTCAACATTCTTTTATAGCTTGGCTTGCTTTTACAATTAATTTTCGCCGGGATATTTTTCCATTTGGTGCAAAATGGTTCACCAGATGTCTGATTGTAATAAGCGGGCCCGGTTTCCTTATAAGCGTCGTAGCTTCTCTTGCAAGTGTATCCCAGAATTTTCGCAAAAATTTGGAGAACAGTTGAATCATTAAATCCATGATTAACCGCTGTGCAGTTCATACCATGTACTCCGCACACCCGATCACAGTTGGCGTGGTTCGTTTGGCTTAGATAGTAGAAGACATCTTCAAGATAAATGAAAGCAGAAACCGTTTTTTTCACTGACAGATATGACAGAAGCTTTTTAAATAACTCTCCATTTTTACAGCCAAATGGCGGACATTGAATCTGGATTAACACTTATTTGACTGAAATTGCTTATAATCTACGGTCAAAAATGTGGCAAAATTTGAATGTCAGGGTCTAAAAGGAATAATAATGAGAATATTGATTTGATCTTGCGTAGAAAAAAGGTGTTGAATATTTAGAACTAAAAGGTTCTTTCTTAATACCCGAACCAAGTGGTCATGTTATTTGTATTAGAACTAGAACCACTTCGTGATTATTACTGTGCCTGGCTTAGAGTTTTATTGAATCTGTTTAGTCCATGCTGTAGGATTTTATAGCTAAGTAATCAAAATGGCTGGCCGGTCGGCATAGACAGAGCCCACGTTAATTTCGGGCTGCGGCTCACAGGCACAAATGTAATGGCCTACGGCCTCGGCACGGTAATAAAAGCACATTTTTTTTATTAAAGACAAACAAATTTTTGCCCAGTCGTTTTTCAGCAATTCGAGGCCCAATTTATTTTGTTTTTAAAATTAACATATATTTTTGATAGCTAGCTGAAAACTAACTATAACGCCTTTATGTGTGTGTTCTTGTATGTAAAACGATATAGAGCACAAACTACCTTAAGCTAGGCTCGTGTGAATACGGAAAATATACAAGTGACGCGTGGCATATTCCACGGTATCCCACTCAAAAGTACTGTATAACTAGTATTAACCATATTATGATATACCATTACATATCATATTATACCATATTGCATCATATTATACCATATTGCATCATATTATACCATAATATTATATAACCAGTCCATGACAATTTCATGAACCGTTTCCTATATAAGCTACTTAGCTCTGATTCATTTCAGTTTTAACTGTCGTTGATTATGAATGTCATATTAACTAAAATTTTGCATTTTTCTGAAATTCTTTAAAGCTCTAATCTCGTTTTGAACACATGAAACCAAAACATACCTCGACATATCCCAGATGTATCGTTGTTGTAAGTGTCGGGGACACACGCTGACACTGTATCGCCGGCTCCGACGCTTATGAAGCTTGAAACTGAGATGAAGAATGTAATCTGTCAAACGAAGCAGATGCGTTATGGAGTCGAAACCAATTGTAGAATTGCACGCAGTTTAGGTATCCTGCTGATGAACAGTAACTGTTTTGCTATTTTGTTCCAGCAGCATTCTAGTTATGTTTGTTCAGATATCTATCATCGATTTTACATTGATTTACTGCAGGCCTAGTTTCTCAGCAACCAAAGTTTTTTTTTCTTACCAACGAATATCGGCCTCATCGGTCTTATTCATAATTTTAAACATCATGTAAACGTTTGTGTTTTTTTTATAAACCCTCCGGTTTTATTCCGTATTGGTTTATTTTAAAATTGGCCATATTCTCATTTTCAAACCGAGCCAAACAATCTTCTCAAGTTTCTAATTTATAGTTCTAAATCGTGCGATTCACCAAAGTGATGTGAACCAACTTTTAGAACTCTGAAACAAAAAAATAAATTTTCTTCAACTTGGACCAATTCCCGGTCTGCGCTGCGGGCTTAATTTTAAGTAGGCTTTAAAATACATGCCGTGCCAAGTTTTTTTTTAATAGGAGATCTAAATTGTAAAATCTTTTATTTGTTCAGGTTACAATAAGTAAAATATGTGAGTAACAAAGAGAAGTGCGAAAGTGCAATAAATTGTTGTTGGCTAAGGAAGAGGCTAGGGGATATCCCAACTGAAGAAGAAACTCCAAAAACACAAACAAGATATTAAATCAAAAACATCGTCTACAAAATGACGAAAGCCAAAGAAGTAGTGCCAAACATTGCCAGAACTCGGCGAACAATGACCGTTTTGATGGATGTAAAGACTAGCTTACTATTATTTTGCCAAATACATGAATTTAAGTGGTAACAATGTTTAAAAACATGTCGAAAGTGTCCGTTATAATGAGAGAAAAATAATGAAAATTTTAGTTTGGGACCAGGCGAAGTGTCCATATGTCGGTAGTAGCGAGCTTCTGTTATAGCGAAAGCTGTTTTCATATATTTCTTTATGGTTTCAGCCGGGGATTTCTCTTTTGGCCGTAATAGCGAGGTGTCCGTAATAGCGGGATGTCCGCAAGGTGTGAGTTGACTGTATAACGAATCTAAATCAAGCTTGTGTATATCTAATATAAAACTTTATCAAAGCTGTGACTGGCTAAAGTTCTTGTTATTTAAAAACCAGTACTAGAAACTAATTGTTAGGCGCCGAAAAAATGATAAAAATACGGACAATGTTTTAATTTAACAGAGCTGTTAATTTTTCTTTTTGTTACCCATATTAAAACATCGATCATAATCATAAAAATATACTTTAGAAAACAGACATCTACCTGAAATATTGGGCACCACATCGCTGACTGATCTCTTTTTTATCCTATGCAAGGAACCTTTGACGAATGAATGTGAAACAGACCCGATCTAATATAAAACTTTAAGTTCAGGTATCCAAGCCGTGATTGGCTAAAGACAAAAATCATTTATGCTTCTCCATGAAGTCATTTTTTTTATTGTTAGCATTGTACTTTGGATCATGGAACTTATCCAGTAACTGGATTTGGTAAGCCCAATCGCCGCCTGGTTAGCCTAGTTGGTAAGGTGCCAGTCTATTGTGTTGAAGGCTTGGGTTTGACTGACCTAATCTCGGTCTTATAAACACTATAGGAGAAGTTCTACGTTCACTCTAACAACTTCAAATGGCTAGGCCTCGTTTTCTCAGATTATCAATTTTAAAATTGTAGACTCACTCTGTTGAAATATGGACTATAATAAAGAATACCGTGTACAAAATGCCATATCACGCAGGATCTGAGAAGATCAACCAGCTACAAAATGTGAGAAACATGAGTAACATAAAATGAATAGCTTGATTTGTCAGTGAGCCAATATGACGTTAAGAGCTCGGATCAATCCAGCAACTTCAACCGTAGATAGTTGTTTCGTCCCTTAGTGACTCATCAGTACGGTGTAGGGCACTATATAATAAATAACCAACCAAAGTCAAGCTCAAAGTTGTAACCCAATACCGACTCGAACAACATATCCGTTACAAAGGATGTATCTATAAAGGACGAAACAGCTGTCTACGGTTGAAGTTGCTGGCTTGATCCGAGCTCTTACCGTCATATTGGTTCACTGACAAATCAATTCAACGCAGTTTTCCAGCTATTCATTTTACTTTACTCACTCTGTTGACCTTCTATCATGCAGGGGGCACAAAAAAAACCCATGAACTTGATAAGAAATTGTTGTATTCTTGAATGCACATCGCGAAGAAATTGGAATTCCGAAACAACTAAAAATTATTTCTAAAAGCTATCTTCAGTTTGTGGTGCACGTGGCTAACTGCCACAACAAGCTAAGCTAAATCCTTTACAAGCCTAGTGGCCCTGGGAGTCGACGCTTATCTCCGGTGTTAAGCGGATTAGAGTGTTTGACTCCCCTGGACGGGACACTAATCCATCGCTGGTTAGCTCTCAACAGATGCTGGTACTCATTTACCTACCCCGGAAGGATAGAAAGCTGAGTTAGCTTAGGTGGAAAAGAAGGTCGCACAAATATTTAAATCTCCCAGCAGATGCTGGTACTCATTTACCTACCCCGGAAGGATGGAAAGCTGAGTTAGCTTAGGTGGAAAAGAAAGTCACACAAATATTCAAATCTCCCAGCAGGTGCTGGTACTCATTTACCTACCCCGGAAGGATGGAAAGCTGAGCTAGCTTAGGCGGAAAAGATAGTCACACAAATAATTATTCGAATCTCGGCAAACTGAGTGGATCGAACTGGAGATCTTGTGGTTGGAAAGCATCTAACTGCGCCAACCACGTCCGCCCAAAAAAGAGTGGTGGGGGCGTATATTTTAAGGGAAGCTCTCATCCACTTGCCACACCTTAAAAGTGTTTCAAAATGTCACACTTGTCTAAGGTACAGTATATTAAAGAAGAACGGAACCCTAAAATTGACTTTTCCTCGTATGAAAATTTAGGAATAGTAGAACAATTATATGAAGTTTTTTTTAAGCTGTTAGCCGAGCAATTTGATGTTTAGCAACGAATAGACAAAATTTGATCGGCGGCTCAATATGTGATGTCAGCGGTTGTTTATGACGTAGGTTACGATATTAGGGTGATTAAAACAAGGAAAAAACATGGTTACTGTGCGGCTTTTGCTGGCATTAAAGAAAAAAACTTCGCAAGACCTATATTGCCCAAAAAATATCAAAATTTCAAATCGAACTGCCATATTTATTTTCTCTATATCGTAACCTACGTCATAAACAACCGCAGACAAGTTCATTTGCGACCAAGGTATCAAACCCAGGGCTCAACACTAACTTTTCAACTCACTAGTCAAGTGGCTAGTGTCAATTTAGATGCTACTAGCCGACTTTTTTTCCTCACTAGCCAAACGTTGAAAATCTGAAATGTTTTACTTGAAAAAGACAGGAACTTGTTCAGTCAATTCCACTTTATTTGATAGCCAAAGTGGCTAGTGGAAATATAAAATCAACTAGCCAAAACTGCATTTCTACTTGTTTTTGTCTAGTTGGCTACCGTTAGTGTCGAGCCCTGGAACCTTTTCTTGAGAATTTTTTTTCTTTTTCCATATTAAATTTCTCAAAGTTATTCGACTAATTTGAAAAAAAAACTTCATAGAGTTAATCTACTACGCAAATAGATTCAAATAAAAAAGATTAGTTTTAGCATTCAGTTCTCCTTTAACGAATTCGTACTCCCTTTTAACAACTTCTTACTTAGTTACTTACTTCATACTCTATCATACACACTTGTTTAGGGACCGTATCCCAGAGAAGGAGAGCAAGATCCAGATCTAATTAATGCAGGTAACAAAATAATCCTTTACGAGCACAGTTTATAGTTGTAAATGATTAGCTGTAAGGAGTAGCATATTAATGTCTAACTGCTGGTTAGAGTAAAATAATAGGAAAAGAGTGTTCTTAATTTGAACTTAATAACTTCTGCTTCGAAGTGTATTTTTCAAACCAATACTACTCAGAAAAAATTCTGGGCCCATGAAGGAATTCGAACCCACGACCTTCCGAACACCGGTCGGACGCTCTACCCACGTTCGTTGGGATGGTACATGTTACAAATCAGCATGAATTGAAAATGATAGTAACTAGCTAAATCCTTTACGAGCAAAGTGATCCACCATGGAGTAATCTCTGGTATTTGTAGTGTTAAGCGGGTCAGATACTAATCCATCACAGGTTATCTCCCAGCAGACGCTGGTATACTCATTTACCTACCCCGGAAAGATGGAAAGCTGAATTAGTTCTCGGCATAGCAAGAATCGAATTCGAGAGCTTGTGGTCGGAAGGCAAAGATCTTACCTACTGTGCTAACCATGCCCATATTAATTATAGATTTTATTTAGATTGCCAATTTTGGATGTATATATACTGCAAATCGCTTTACAGTTGTGTATAAAGTTCATGGATCGTTCGGCACAGCCACTTGCATACAGGAGGGCTTCTTAATTTTATATTTTTTTGTCCAATCAGCTCTGTGCTGCTAAAAAGACGAGGCTTGTTGTCTGTCCTTCCTGTAGGTCAACTTGTATAATCATTCTCTGTTCAGAAAAGAACAAAGGAAGCAATTTCTGTCTAGTCTGGTTAGCTTAGTTGGTAAGGTGCCGCTCTTCCGTGCGGTAGGATCGGGTTCGATTTCCAACGGAACTAACACTTGGCATCTTAACCCTTTACATGCTAGATTTTTTAAAATCAAAAATTTTAATTTTCTTAAAAAATAAAAACTTCAGAACTAGTCA
>JAOBAY020082395.1:0-10720 GCA_025331085.2 Zoanthus sociatus
TCGTACCCAGCCTTCGGACGTTTCGTACCCAACCAGCGGACGTTTCGTACCCAGTCGAGACGTTTCGTTCCCACTAAGAAAAGTTTTCATCGAACTCAACTCGACACTAATAAAGTTTTCACGGAACTAAACTCGCATATAATAGAAATTATCACGGAATGAAACTCGACACTAAACTTGACAATAACAAAAGTTTTCATGAAACTAAACTCGACAATAGAAAAAATTTCATGAAAATAAACTCGAAACTAATAAAAAAAAAACTTTTGAACTAAAATCGACACAAATAAAAGTTTTCATAAAACTAAACTCGAATCTAATAAAAGGTTTTTTACGGAACTAAAATCGACAATAATATAAGTTTTCATGGAACTAAACTTGACATTAATAAAAAACTTTACGGAACTAAAATCGACAATAATAAAAGTTTTCACGGAATTAAACTCGACACTAATAAATATTTTACGGAACTAAACTCGACACAAATAAAAATTATCATGGAACTAAACTCTAAACTAATAAAAGTAATTTGGTTATTCTCTTTTGCAAATTTGCGGCTTCGTAAGAAGCCTTGGCTCCTAAAGGAGCCGTTTTTTTAAAATGAAGTCCGCTACTCCATCCTCGGGGCATTACAAAGGTGGGCACAGGCTTTCAGGAGACCGTCGGCACTCTGCTGGTCGTCTTCATATGCTTGCCAGAGGTCGAACAGTTTGGCCTGTAACTGCCTAAACTTTTTCAGTTGGACACGCTTTAACTTCCGCTCCGACACCAGCCTCACTTGAACTGCAACGAGAACAGCTTCCTTCAGCAACAACTTGACCAGCACATAAAAAGGCAGCTGGCTCTTTCCTGAGGCACGACGATTCAAACTGTGGTGCTAACCTTCGACATCGTTGTTTGTTCGGATTGGCTGGTCGAAGACACTCCAACACCGAGGGGGCCATAAGGAACTTTAAACCCAGGTACACTCAACGTACTCCATCAGATCTCTTACTCTGGCTGCTGCTGGTTTTTGTTGTAAATGGAAGAAGGCACCTGCAATTTCATGGTCTGGTAAGTAGGGCAGAGACAGCAAGCGACGCAGAAATTTACGTAAATGGTTATTCTGAAAATAGAGGGGCTGGTAACCAAGTTCTTGGACTTTACGCCACACTGCTTGGGACCAGTGGAAGGAACAGCCAGACAGTTGTACGTGGGGCAGGACGTCAGTAGCTGCTGACCATATGGCACGCTCAAAATCTAGTTTTAACTGCCTTACACTGGGATTGCACAGCATCAGGTTTAGCACGGAACGGAATATCGTCCGGTAATCACGCTTCTTACGGCTGGACATAAGGACAAATACCAAAGGCACCTGTTTGGCACAATCACCACTGCGGACAAAAGCATTTATTGTTAGTAACTGAGTAAAGGGTTTCTTGCACAACTTAAAGGTCCCGTCGATGTACCACACTTTGGCCTTAGACAGAAGAGTCAACTGTTGGTCCGTAGCCATAACCAAGTATCGGTTGTCTCGCACTCGTAGATCAGAACGTAAGAAGTCATCGGGTAGTTAGTCGCTGTTGACAGTGAAGTTTAGATCAGTGGGTCGCAGCTTTTGTCGGCAACGGTTGGCAGTCCTCGCGATTGATTCAGGCTTCGGCAGACCTTCACATGGAGCGTTGTTCAATTGTTGGACAAGCACGTCGTCAACAATGGCAAGTGCAGGTTTGAATATATCACCAACAGCTTTCTGTTTAACGGATGCTGTGACTTTTACTGCGGTGAGGAGGCCAGGCTGCGCAGGATGGTTGTGGGATTTTAGACCTTGGAAGAACTGCCCATTCCGTTCAACGACTGTTGCCGAGCAAGGGTTTTCTTTTGGCCGGTAGGTACAAAGCCAGTCAGTGGCATTGACACGCCTGCGCTTAACACCGTAGGAATACCTGTGGCTGCTTACAAGTTTTTTCTTCTGGCGTTTGGTGCCCCCGTCCACGACCTCAAATGTTAAAGGCAGCTCTTGTTCTCTAGGTCCAGAATCGACATCAAACATTAAGTTTTCTTCACTTAATGAGGATTCGTAGAGATCTATGGTCGCATCTGGGATATCGGGCGTAATATCGTCAACGGGGATGGCATCATCTACTTGCTGGTTGCCTTCATCAATTCGCGTGCTTTCGGCTTCAGGTTGATCAGCAAAGGCGGTATCGTTTCTGCAGTCGCGGCACTCCCAATCTATATCTAAGTCGTTGGCAACGGCATGGCGGTACCTTTGCAAAGTGATGCCTGTATCGCAAATGCGGTGTTGCCAACCATGACAACCATCGCACTGCACGGCTTGTTGACGGGCCCTTACTGGCTCTTGACACTGAAGGCAATTACTCATCGTTATTTTCCTTTGGATTCGCTTCTCTGATATCTCTGAAATTAGCTTTCGCAACTGATGAAGAAATTTGATTAGGACTGTATTTATCTAACCTTAATAAATAATTAATATATATCCACAACATACGATAGGTTATACTTTTTCTGATTCCTCGGAGGTCCGTTCGAGTTGAAATGAATATTTAATCATGTACTTAAATATGATTGGTGGATTTCGATCCGTTAAAATGTTGATGCGTGTTATCCTATTTTTCTAAATTCTTTTGACTAATTAAAACTGATAAATTTTATAAGTGTCGAGTTTAGTTCGATGAAAATTTTTTTTACATTTGAGTTTAGTTTCCTGATAACTTTTATTAGTATCGAGTGTAGTTCCGCGCAAATTTTATTAGCATCGAGTTAAGTTCCGCGCAAATTTTATTTGCGTCGAGTTTAGTTAAATGAAATCTTTTGTTGGTGACCTATTAAGTTCCGCAAACACTTTTATTAGTGTCGAGTGTAGTTCCATGAGAATTTTTGTTAGTGTCGAGTTTAGTTGCATGAAAACTTTTGTTACTGTTGAGTTTAGTTCGATGAAAATTTTTATTAGTGTCGAGACTTCATTTCAGCAATCGGCCGGCTTGCTTTAATAAAAACAAGTTAAAAGAACTTCATTTGGGAATCGGCTTGCTCTAATAAATACAAGTTAAAATAAATTCATTTCGGCAGTCGATTTTATTTATTTTCTATAGGCGCATCCAAACTTAACTTTAAAAAAAGAAAAAAAAAATTTCCAAATGTTTCAACCCGGACTCGAACCCGAGATCGAACCCCGAGTCTCTTGCATCTAAATTTGATACGCTAACCACTAGGCTATGTGTTATTTCAATTCCAGTCTTCAGCAAGAAGAAGACAAAACGGTTTCGTAGACTGGGGCTAATTGAGAACCAGAATCATTTCCAGATCTCTTTCTTCGAACAATGCAGAACAACTTTAGTTTGAAGTGCTGATGGAAAAGTCATAAGAACTAATTTCTAAAGGTAAAAAAGTGGGAACGAAACGTCCTGACTGGGTACGAAACGTCCGCTGTTTTGGTACGAAACGTCTTGGTACGAAACGTCTTGGGTACGAAACGTCCGGATACCTACGGAAATTATCCCAAAATTTTTATTATTGAAAATGTTTATAATTGAATATTACTAACCGTAACGATTATTCAGTCTTACTGTAAAACAGCTGAAACTGTTTAACAGCTTAAAAAAAGACGCATTGCAACGTAACTTCTCAGTCGTCGCCATTTCCACGTCCAATGTCGCGGTTTCAAACACTGGGACCGAAAACGTCATCGGCAGCCGGTACTTGTCCACGTGACCAATACATACTCCAGTCCCAGTTAAAATGGCGGATTCCTTCACCTACTAAATTGATGTTTATTTCATGTTCTATTAAAGGTAACGTTTATTTGTTCATAGAATTGTAATAAAGCACACAGAGGACCATACAGAAAAGTCCGATCATGTATGAAAACACTCGCACGAAGAATATGTTCTTAACAAGAGCTCTGGAAAAAATTCTCCACGACAAGGAAACAAAAAAATCTTACCATTCGCAGTTAAGAAAGGCTTGTGAACTTGCCTTAGGTAAGTGTTGATGTCGGATTATCGTCTGTCATACTGTTGAGTAGTAGTATTTGATATCTGGCATCGTTTAGCAGAAAAGATATGGTGTTCGCGTTTTCTATTTAGAAACGCGCTGGTGATTTTCATTTCGAATGTCAATCGTGGCATTTTGAGTGCAGCTGCAACAGTAAAGAATTCTTTTGTAAAGTCTTACATCTCCCTAGCAAGTTTTATGTTTTTATCTTTACATGTTTACATGAAAGGCGATTATTTTATAAATTATCTCTATCCATGTTTGGCGAACGCGATTATATTAAATGCCTTCATAGCAGCCTTTGATCACTACACTTGACTTTTAATAAGCTCTGAACAATATTTTCTGAATAAACACCAGATCTCAAGATAGTGTTTCTGCACATTAGTTGCAAACTTGACTTGTTTTTCAAATTCTAAATCAAAACGTATATTGATTTCATTTTTGCTTTGATATCTTTTTTAGAGTATATTCTTCTAAATGAAATTTAAGTTATAGTTATATTGTACATCAATATATTAAATAAATGTTATTTTAAATACTAGAAGGAAGGTTTTTATAATGTTAATTGTCACCTTGTTTGCATGATTGTTATGCTGAAAGGTCTTTTAAAATTCGTGTTTGAACAGTGAGTTTGTAATCTATTCCAGGTAAAATTTCCATATTGGCACATGCTATTAAACTAACCCTTAGCCAGACCTTAGCTTTTATAGTAATATATGGAATGAAACTGTATGCATAAATAAATATCCTCCAGCATGGAAATTGTCCCCCACTCTAAATCAAAGAAGCTTCTTCTTTTATCACCATTACAATTATAATTTTCACATTGACAATATAGAAAGCTGTTTTCAGTGTTTTACTGAATTTCCTAATATAGTTTTTTTTTTCTTATAAACCTATGAAGAGCAAACAAGGCTATTCTGTTTATTGATTTAGTTCAATTTAAAAAGCAATCAATTAATTAAAACATTTATATCCTGATGTAAACAAGTTTTACCCAAACCAAGACATTTAGTTTTGGATTTCTTCACTGTAGTTATTGCATGTACTTTTAAAAGATGGATTTGAAATGCAGGTTATGGTACACAGTTATCCGAGCCATCATATTAAACCGAAACATGTAAACTATACAATAAAGTTACAATCAATTTTGAACAACTAATTTTGATGAATTTCCAAATGAAATATTTTTCTTATAAACCGTAATGAAGGAAACTAAACTTTTTGCATGTTGATTTAATTTACTTTTCAAAGCAATTATAAAATAATTAATTAAAACAATTATATTCTGCTGTAAATAGGTTTTATTGAATCCAAGAAATTTAATTTCAATTAATATCTAGATTGTAGTTATTGTATGAAGTCCTAAAAACATTTATATTTTAAAATGAATTTTCTTAGCAATCAGTTGGTTAAGACATAAATTTATATTCTGATATTAATAGTTTTTAATGAAACCAACTAAACGTTTTAGAGGTATGGCTAAAAAATTTAAGTGGTGGCTAAAAAGCTACCTTTATAGAAAGCCTTGGCTAATTTTACTTGGTACACACATGCTCCCTAGAAATGCAGATGGAGATTTACTTTAAAGATTGAATACTGTGCAATACGAAAGTGTTTTCCATGACAGCAATGTTTAATAATTGTGTGACAGAGTGATATGTTGACACACAGAGTGAAAATATTATGCTGACTTACAGAGCGATATCAAACCCTGCGCTTTTATTCTACCTAAATAGTTTCAATAAATATGATTAAATGTCCATTTTTAAGTTTACAGCTTGCATGCATTTTGACATTTAACTGTACAATTTATCTGACTTGTACCCAAAAATCGCTCTCACACAAGCCTGTAAAGCTATATAGCTACTGATTCTCAGAAGTCAGGAGAGAACCGGTAAAATTTGTTTTTTGCTGGCCCTTATTTGAAACCCTTGAAACCAAGTCAATTATATTTAAAATCAGGTAAAACTTGTAATAAAAATTGTTTTGTTTTAAAAACAACTAAACGTTTTCGAACTATTTTAGTTCATCATCAGAACTGCAACTCAAAACAAAACAATTTTACCAGTTTTACCTGATTTTGAATATTTTAATCTTTGCAAATTATGAGAAGCAAGTCAATTATCTTCATTTATCTAGTTTGTAAGTAAGGTTGATCATAGTTTTAAAAACATTTATTTAAAATGCAAGTTAAGGTTGATAGTTATTATCATATTCAAGCACAACACGTTTATATCATCATGCATCATCATCCGTCATCATCATGCATCATCATCCATCATCATGCATCATCATCTGTCATCATCATGAATCATCATCCATCATCATGCATCATCATCCATCATCATGCATCATCATCCGTCATCATCATGCATCATCATCCATCATCATGCATCATCATCCGTCATTATCCATCATCATCCGTCATCAGCATGCATCATCATCCATCATCATGCATCGTCATCCGTCATCACCATCATCATGCATCACATCCGTCATGCATCATCCGTCATCATCATGCATCATCATCCATCATCATGCATCATCATCCATCATCATGCATCATCATCCGTCATCATCATGCATCATTCATCATGTATCATCATCCGTCATCATCCTTCATCATGCGTCATCATCCATCATCATCCGTCATCCATCATCATGCATCATCATCTGTCATCATCGTGCATCATCATCCATCATCATGCATCATCATCATACATCATCTGTCATCATGCGTCATCATCCATCATCATGCATCATTATTCATCATCATCATGCATCATCCATCATCATCCATCATCATGCATTATTATCCATCATCATGCATCATCCATCATCATCATCCATCATCATGCATCAACATCGATCATCCATTATCATGCATCATCATGCATCATCATCATCATCATCATCCATCATCATGCATCATCCATCATCATGCCTCATCATGCATCACCATTATCATGCATCATCATCATCATCGTCCATCCTCATGCATCATCATCCATCATCATGCATCATCATCCATCATCCATTATCATGCATCATTATCCATCATCCATTATCATCCATCATCCATTATCATCTATCATCATCCATCATCCATTATCATGCATCATCATCCGTCATCATGCATCATCATCCATCATCCATTATCATGCATCATCATCATCATCATCATCATTATCATTATTATATACACATCATCTTCACCATCATCGTCAGCATCATCATCATCATTGTTTACCGTCCCTAGTTTACCACTTCTGGGTTTGGACGTGATATGAGTTGCCTCCACTCCTTTTTATCCTCTGCCATATTTTCCGTGATGTTCAACTTTCTCATGTCTTCTTGTCCTGCCATCTTATGCGTGACATGTATCTCAGCATTCTATGATCACAAAATACATATACAATGAAGTTATAGAAATTGTTTTAAAATAGGACAATATTGATCAAATTCTAATAATAACATGATTAAAAAGTTGAACTGTGTATTGATTGTTATTAATGACTGTATCCTAAAACACTGGGATTATAAACAACTTCATGTTTTTTCAAAAGCGTTGTGTTTGTGAGATGCAAATGCCTGAAGGGCTAACATGAGAAACATGGCCTTTCTTAGGGACTGGTTATAATTTAGCATGGCAGTGGGTCACATGTTTTTTAGCTAGAAAAAAGGGGGTTCAAAAATATTAAACAGTTATAGAGAGGGGGTCACGCATTTTTGGCAATAGTTTCTCATTTTCCCAGCAGGGTTTATTTGGTTCTTGATGGAGGGGGCAGCATATTTTTTCATGAGCAAGAGGGTGGTTAAGGCAAGATAGGGTTGCAAAATATAATTCCTTAAAATATTGAATTACACCTCCCCCTGCTAATTAATATTATGATCAGTCCCTTACTTAATGATTATTGATAAATAGCTTATATTAGAGCTGAACAAATCATTACTTCAACCATTTGCCTCTGATCTGCTATAGATATATTTTGATATGATATGCTTCAATAATATGTTTGAAAAAAGCTATTACAAGTAAAGTTTACTCAGTCTGATTAAAGTTTAATTACATTATTTTATATTTCTCTGCAGAGGAAATTCATAGTACCCAAGACTCTTTACCTGCTGAAGGAATGTAAGTACATTTTGATTTCTATGTAATGTTTTAGAAGATTTTTTGAAACCTCATAACTTTGTGTCACAACAGCTTAAGTTACGGTTAAAAACGTAGAATGTTTTCTGGTTAAAATTTTAATAATCACTAGCTTTCGACTGTTCTACTACAGCCTTCATCAGATAAAAATGAAATAAAGTCAAATTAAGGTGAGATAAAGATTATAAATACAGCTCACAAATGAACGCAAAAAGAATGTTTTGTTTTCTTTACACACCTCAAATAACTTTCTACAGAAATCAACATGATTCCGCCACATGACTCCAATTTACCAAGCCCAAATTTGGAAAGTTATCAGAACAAATAAACCTCACAAAATGGACACGGAAAGAATGTTTTGATTTCCTTTTTTAATACCTCTCCACATAAAGAAAACACAACACACCATACTACTCCAATTTGCCAAGGAACCATGCCGCTTAACGTTACATAATCTTTAGCGCACTCTCCCTGGCTGCAGTTTTGATGCAGTTCTTAGCGCACCTCTGACTGGCTAAATGATCCTTACCTTACATCTCTGAATACTATCCTCATATGGCTCTATAATGCTGCTGCGTCACCAGCCTCGTGTCCTCGCTCGGCTGGCTCGTTGGCAATTACTTATAGGTGATCTCCAAATACACCTAAAATCTTCACTTCAAAACTTTGAGCTTGGAAGCTTAAAGGGGATATGTTACAGTATGACAATTTTATTGTTTTGGCCTAATTTTTTGCTAGATTTACTTAGTGGTTTTGCTTATGCACAAAATGTGTCTGATAAACTGCGAATATCTATTGTAACGTTTTGAGAAATAGCATCAAAACTTTGAAAGGTTGGCTCAACATTTTCAAGTTTGAATCCATTTTCCTCCTTGCCATCCATAGCAACAAATTATAGGAAACAATAAATGTCATAATGTAGTCTTAAAGAACAAACCTAAACCATTATTTTTTGAATTCAATTGAGAGTAAGACATATATTAATTTTGGTATTCTAAAAAGATGCTAAATAGTATAACATAGCCCCTTTAAGGAACCAACAGTTCAAGAAGATTTCAATGTATTCACATCAAAAGTTGAAAGGTTGAACTCTATGGGTTCATCAAGCGAGAAAACATGGAACAACTTTAAAAACAGATTTACTGAACACTGCAAACCATACCTGTAGTAAAACAAAGAAACTACATTGTAGGAGAGAACTTTTGGTGTTGGATTGGTGGTGTTAACTCTGCAATATATAAAAAAAACATTACAGGAAATCACAGAAGCAAGAGTTTAATAATTAAATAAATATTGTCTCTTAGGTATTAATTCTAAACCAATTAAATCACACATAGCCATGCTGAAATGTACTAAAGAACATTATCTCCAAGCATAACAAGTAGTAAAGTGAACTGTGTACCTTCATAGAAAGCAGCTGAGGATAAATTATTCTCAGTTCTTTGGTAAAACCTGGTATGAAGGGTGTTTTAAGATTGCTAAACAAATACGGAAAGACAGTCAAGATGTACTGGAGACAATGTGTTATGGATGATTTAGGACAACTCTCTGTCTTTGATGAATCAAGGAAGAAGGCTTGCAAACAATACTAAGAGCATCATTTTAATGAAGTCCCATTGAACTCTCAGGAGTTAAGTGGTGACCCCATTGATAAAGTTCCTGTTCAGGTTATTGTTGGTACATGTTGACAGAAGCCATTGCAAAGATGAAATCCAACAAAGCTACTGGCCCATTGGGTATAGTAGCCAAAATGTAAAACGTATCACAGGAACCTGGGGTATGACTAGTGGTTGACTTTTCAGTTAAAAATGGAAATGTACCATCAAACTGGGAAAATAGCTACATTAGCAACACCTACAAGGGAAAAAGTGACATGCTTGAAACAGCGGACTTAAACTACTTTCAGATCAAGTCATGAAGTCATGAAAGATATAGAGTTGCTGAGGAAACCATCAGGGAAACAATGTCAGATCCATGCCTGAACATAGAACAACTGATATAATATTTGTCTTCAGACAGCTGCAAGAAAAACAAAGCAATTAGTTGACCTTGAAAAAGTCTGTAATTGTTTACTTAGTAAAGTTATCCAGATGGTGGGCCATAAGGACTTAAGAAAGGAATCATGTGCATAATTCAAGCTAGGTATGAAAACACTGCTGGTAGAATCAAAGTCCATGACACCTACAGTGATGTATATTGAGAAAAAGTTGGCTTAAATCAAGGATCAGTATTACATCCACTACTATTTATCATTTTTCTTGATGCTCTATTCTAAGAATTAAAATGATGATGTTTCCTTTGGTTTATAATGTTCGGAAACAGCTTTATAGATATTGTCATAAAGCCGGCTTTAGAACAAATTCACTTTACTAGTTTGAAGATATTTTTAAAGTGCTACTATGACAAAAATCGCATCATTCAAATCTAAGCCATTTTGAAACATAGACAAGAAGATTGCAGAAGAGTAAAAATGCTGCTTACTGTTTTTAAATATCTCTTTTAGTTCCAGAGATATTTATGTTTTTAAAATATGCAAATTAGCCAAAGTATGACGTCATATACTCA
>JAOBAY020082406.1:0-10720 GCA_025331085.2 Zoanthus sociatus
ATGGCAGTTCGCTTTGAAATTTTGATATTTTTTGGGCAATCTGGGTCTTGCGAAGTTGTTTTCTTTAATACCAGCCAAAAGCCGCACAGTAACCATGTTTTTTCTTTGTTTTAATCATCCTAATATCGTAACTACGTCATAAACAACCGCTGACATCACATATTCGTTGCAAAACATCAAATTTTTCTGAACTGCTCAGCTAACAGCTTAAAAAAACTTCATATAATTGTTCTACAATGCCTAAATTTTCAAACGAGGAAAAGTCAATTCTAGGGTTCAGTTCTCCTTTAACACTAAAGAGACTGCCTATTTGAAATGAACTAAAAACCAACTTAATGTTTATATTATTACAGTAGCGTTTACTGCGTTTAGCAAGAAAGACTAGCCTCTTTTAAGTAAAAGACGAATAGTCACCATTAAACGGCAATTTGAAATCAAAAGTATTGGAGCGATCGTTATTAGAACTGATGTCCACGCCACCAGGTACTAACTTATCACTGATTTACCGAGTAATGATCTTGTCAATTACAATACCGAAATACATATTCTTCTTAAGGATAGTAACCAGATGTTAATTGAATATCTTTATGAAAGCCCGGCCACGTATTGATTATTTTGTAACTACGATCTACTAGTGTTCTAATTAAATCTGTATTATAAGAGAAGGAAGAAAAACTGGAAAAAAAATTTGTGAAAAGACCTGTAAAGGTTTTTTTCCGATAAACACTAGTTATGGCTTGATCTTGGCTGATGTCAATAAGGATGTCTAAAAAGGGTAGTTTTTTCTCCACTTCTTTTTCCAATGAAACTTTAATATTAGGGAGTTGAGCATTAATGTATTTAAAAACGGCCATCGCCTGGTTTTCAGAGTTAAAGACACAAAACGTGTCATTTACGTATACGTATCTGCGATAGAACAATAACCGCGAGCTATCAAATTACTTATCCACAACTTCTCATGGTGTCCCATAAATAAATTGGCAAGGAGAGGAGCAAGAGGGGGAGCCCATAGCTATGCCATCCACTTGATCGTAGAAACACCCTTTGAAAAGAAAGTTTGTACGCAAAATGGCAAAAAGAAACATTTGTTTTTTGATCGAGATGACTATGATGGCAACCCCAGTATCAAACTTAAGAATTCAGAATTGAAACAAATGTTCCTTTTTTCCACTTCACTTTTATAATAAATCTTTTAGAATAAAGATAAGCAAATCGCTTTATAAATCCAATAAGGGTATGAGTAAAATGAACTTTGATAGTTGGTATATACCAATTATGATTATCATCACTACGTACGGCCAAAAAATGAACTGCATGCCATCTCCAAATTAATGGTTCCTTTTCGCCAGCCATATGGTAAACGTAAGATTTCCAAATGTATTTGCCGCGTTCATTATGATTGACTGCGGTGCTGGTGTGATCGCGTAGATACCATTTCAATGCCGGTTTATGACAGGATGTTTTTTGTGGGTGCTTGCTGTCGCTCCGCTTTCACAAATTTATTTTGGTTTTGGTTCAAAATGCTGCGCAGGCGCAAATAATGCTACTCGGTTACAAATATACTTTATGCTTTCTAGAATTCATTTAATTGTTCATGTTTGTTTCTACGTTAATCTTGTACCTGCAGGTTTAATATCAAACCGAATTGAGAGTTCCTACCTTTATTAAAGATCATAAAGCAACATCTAAGCGAACCAGTATGAAAGATTTTATTAATTTTGTAAAGCAGTAACAAGTTTCATCTCAAATGAAGCATTATATCTCTATTCATTGTAATGAAACTTAGGTTAATGGTTAGTTTAAGTTAATTTCCAACTATTTTCAATACGAAGGCAGATTTAATTAAAGTATTAAACTATTTTAAGTACATCGCAGTTTTTTATAAGTAATACACCCTTAGTAACACAGTGTAATCTTCGGATGTCACTACCAACAAATATGCGATGCATACAACCAGCAGTTCAACTCCATACGTAATTAGTACTTTCTTAGTCAACGCATAACCTTACAACGAACGAGTGGAGTTCAATTACGTAAAATCTATACGTAGGTAAGTAATACTTCTAAAACTTAATCTAATTTGTTCCAAGTTTAAAGCCCCAAATTTTATAATGTTGATCATGCTGAAAATTGCTCTCTGATTTTTCTGTAAAGTAAAAAGCAAAGCCCTTATATATATTGTTTCGTAATTTTAAACCAAATGCTTATTTTGACGTCGTTAGGAGTTTGACTATTTTCCCATGGCAATCGCTCGATGATACAGAATTTGGCGGGAAGATAATTTTATGGCGGGAAAAGAACAACGGAGTATCCGCTATGAATCTTTCAAGTTAGATTAAATCTGGCAATCTTAGCCCAAGTGTGAAGCTTAGGTGTCATTCTGGATCGAAGATAGGATGCGATGGTAGCAAACCTGACTCCCCTTGAGTTTTCTTACTTTGAGTAAACAAACACCTGTTCAATTCCATAGTTTGTATCTGGAATCGCAAAGTGAACCAAATACTGCCACATTACAGATAAATATACTTTGATGAACAATGCGCTGTAATTGTTTCAAAAAACAACAACCTAATCTTTTGTAAACAATACTTTTGGCTGAAATCATTTCAGAGAAAGTAATAAACAAATCATTCTCCACTCAGTTCGACATCATTTTGCATATACTAGAGTTTCATTATAATTCTCACTGTAATCAAACTAATGCTTAATCTATGTTAATGCAGCAACTTAATGCCTCTACATTTGAATATCTGAATGCGGTTGTTACCCCAGTCACTTACAAGGACTTTATCGCCGGCAGACACAGAAACACTGAGGGGAAACGCAAACTGGCCAATTCCTTTACCATTGGTGCCAAACGCGTTTAGGACGACCCCGTCTAAACGGAAAACCTGCAGCCGGTGGTTTTCAAAGTCACAAACAATTATATTGCTGTTTTTATCAATAGCCAGTCCACGAGGCCCACAAAGCTCACCTCTCTTTAACCCAGGACTTCCGATGGACCTGACAAAACCACCGTGCTCGTCGAACACTTTAATGACATCATTTCCTGTGTCAGACACCACAAATACATCGGCATTGTCATGATAGATAGCAAATCTTGGATGCAGAAGCTTTCCGTCGCCTTTGTCGCCAAAACTAAAGAGGAACTTTCCGTCGCATGTGAAGACTTGAATACGGTGATTGTTCCAGTCCGTCACAACGATTCGATTGTCACCGTCCACAGACATTCCACAAGGGCCGTTAAACTGACCGTCCCCAATGCCTTCAGAGCCAAACTTTCTGATGAACTTGCCGGTTTTGACATCAAAAATCTAATATATAAAACACACTAAATAAATATAAATTGATTAAACGTTGCATTGCAGTTTGATATTTTATGTTGTGGAATATGGCAAGTGGATGGCCACCGTGCGCCACTAATCGTTCATACGATATTCATCAAATAAAGAAGCTCAAGCCATGTATTATTTAAGGTATAGTGAGTGGATGTGAGTCGTTTGTTTACAAATACATCCACTGGCTGGCGATATGATGAACGAGAAATGTGATTAATACACGAAGCGAACGAACTGAAATTTTTTAAAGGCGCTGTGCCATGCACCCTTCGGAATCCTATGTTTTAATATCAATCCCATCTTAATTTCGTATTAGGTTAATAACAAATCAAGTTAAAGTGAAGAAATAGGCACATTAGGCAACAAGGATAGGAACGTGATTGACTAGGACTCAAAACAAATTACATTTCTGGTCCGCTCTTTACTTCTTTGTGCGGGTTATTAGGGTTTTGTTTTTTTTTTGCCTTAAAATGTTTGAATGGAAAAACAATTAAATGTTTCGCCATGAAACAAGACAAATTCTGAAAAAGTCTTTACTGTTACGTCCTCGTTGTCTCGATAAGTCTAAAAAAGATCTTTTCTCGTTGTAATTTTAGGCGAAAACTCTGTGTAGCTGTTTAGCGCGATGCATTCCAGCATGCAGTTATTGTCTTTACTATTGTTTTTTGCCGTCGTCGGCGGCGTCGCCGTCCTCGTTGCTTAATCAAAGGCCCTATAATAACAACAGCACGGTTGCCGAGTAAAGATAAATTCAATCTAGTTTACTATCCATCCGAACCGTCGTTTTGATTCCATTTTGTAAAACTGAGCAAGTTACAGACTAAATATATCAAAATGTCAACATGACGTATAATATCAAAAATCTATGAAAAACAGTGTTTCGATAGCCAAACCAGCATTATTCAGGTTTGGTTGTGGAAGCAATGGAAGGTAGGCGGTTTGACTCCGATCCTGCATTTGCTGCATACCTTCTCTTGAGATGAAAAGGCATCAAAGGTGAGAGATTTTTGTGACTTGTACTTTATTCCCATACTTTTACTGGTCATTGCTGCATCTCAGACAGTTAATTCTTACGGATCCCCGAAACGGTTAACTTCAAACGAGAGTAATTGTTATCGCGTTGATATAAGCCAAGCCAATCGCTTTTTGTTTTGTATTTTATCAAAAGAAGACTAAACTCTTCAGGCTCTTATTCGCTAAAAAGACAAAATCTATTGTAAAATCAAATGGTTTCGACGTGTAATTTTTGGTATATTCTGTCTTTTGACCAGGAATAGGACCCAGTATACATACTTCGAAGCGTTGCTCAGCCTTTAATATGCAATCTGTGTTCACTGCGTTGCTGCATGAGCGCGATATACATGACTTGACGAACTTGAAGCAAAAGTTTGAACAAAGAAGAATCTTTAAATGACTGAGACCAACGGAAATACTATGTTTGTGGTCTCGAGAACGCCGATGTTTCCCGAGGCAGATCCGAGGAAAACATGGCCTTCGAGGGACCACAAAACATACACTGCTTTTCCGAGGTTAAGTTCAATAAGTGTTTTGTTATATACCAACTATCAAAGAAGAACAAAAAATAACTTTTAAATAATCTTTTATTTTCAAAACGTAGGTTTTGTGAACCTTTGAACTCACATTAAATTACAATTAACTTCCGGTTTTGTTACTTACCGGTCCATAACATATTGTTGCCCGCTCAGCGCTTGGTTGCCGGGAAACAGCGAAACTTGATCACGTGCACTTGATGTCCTCTCGTCCAATAAAGGTGCGAGAAAAATGGACTTTGATTGTTGGTATATAACAAATACAAATACACCCACGCGCTGGCCCTATAATGAGCTCGAAAATGTTTTTAATGCTCGATGCGAAGGGATCATAATATCGCCATCGTGTGGATGTATTTGTAAATAGACTATACGAACTAAAAGTAACCAACTTTAATTGTGCAATCTGAGTTCACTGCATTGCAAGCCGGCGCGATAAATGGCTTAAAGAACTTGAAGAAAGAGTTAGTCTCCTTCGCAGCCGTTTGAGTCGTCACGCGAACGCGTTGCGTGACGACCCAGGTAGAGGCTGCGAGGGAGACTAAGAAGGAGTTTGAAGAAACAAAAATCTTCAGATTAAATAAGTACATAATTTAAAGGCCATATTAAGTTCAAATAGAATAAAATAGAAATCATAAAAAGCTGTACAAGAAAAAAGATTAAAAATTATAGCTTTTAAAAATTGACACGTTTTTAATTAACTAGATCAGAAGGAAGTAGTGAAACAGTCACGAAATTTTTCAAAAGCTAAAAGAAATGTAGCAAATACCTTGTTTTAGACTTTATCAGTATGTCTTTTGGGAAGTAAGTTCAATGTTTTAAATTCTGTGTAATTTCATTTTATTATTCTACTCTTTTTGATATAGAAGTAACTGTTCTTCTCACGTGACTGTCTCGCGGATTTTCAAAAAGAAGAGACATTAATAATAATATTAACACATAAATTTCTGATGTTATCTTCTCTTGTACCTGGTATATTGGCCTTCTCTTGGTCGCAAAAACTTATTTCAATTTAAAAAACTTCTCGATAATATATATGACACCAAGGTATAATAGTCAAAAGCCATATCTAATTTATTATGATTATCATTAAACGCAATTTTGCCCTAATGAGTCATTTAGTGCACTGAATGTGCAATGACAGTATATAGTAGGATAAACTTTAAGATACATACAGTGGAATAAACTACACTATGATTATTCTAAGCATATTTTATGTTTTGCTCGAGATTTCAGACCCAGATGTAATTCCACGCGTTTATCACCGCAATTAATGCTATGAAACTGTTTACAATATCTGCTCTTAATCGGTCACAGTAAAATAGATTTTAACATTTATCCACCAAAATGTGAAAGGAAGAGATGTAGGAATATGCATGTAAAACAACTAAACCCTAACTCCTCCCCTGTGAAGATATAAAAACAAGCTATGATACCTGGATTCGGTTGTTATCGCTATCTGCCACCACAAGATGTTTCTCAAACTTGTCGAACGCTATAGCCATTGGGTGAAACAGTTGACCATCACCACTGCCATTTACACCAAAATCAAGAACATGAGTTCCATCTGCATCAAAAACGTGAATGCGATGTTTTAAGCTATCCGAAACTGCAATTTTGCCGTTCCTAGCGCCCGCGATTCCGTGCGGTTGCGTAAACCTGCTGTTGGTTTTACCAAGGGACCCGAACGATTTAATGGGTGTAAAGGCGGGCGGTTTTACATCGATAATACAGGGACTGTCTTTTATTGGTTTTCCTCCTACTTCAACTTGTATACGGTATTCGCCCTGGACCCTGGGAGTATAGGTTATCTCATAAGTTCCATCTCTGTTGTTTACCACTTTCGATTCAACATCTCCCCACACTGACGACTTGATATCTGATACTACGTGATCAACCTCGCTGTAGCTTACCTCGCCCTGGGCATTTCGAGTCGTAACAGTAAAAGTAACTTCTTCCCCGGCTGAAGCATTTGTAACCTCTTCACTATCGATAGAAGAAGACGCTGCCTCTGTTAAACTCGTGACGACTCGACCTAAGCTCGAAGACTTCAGCGCATCAAATAGGTCGATATTCGGAACGTATCCAATCTTATCGTTCTCTGCAGGGGTTGTACCTATTTTAAGACTGGTTACTTCCTGGGCTCGCTTGAGGACGTAAGTTTTTATGGAGCAAATCTCTTCGTTAATATTACGGTGCAGTAGTTCCTCTACATACTTAACTGACGCTCGAGTCTGATTGAGTAAAGTTTCGTAGAGCTGTAATTGATACGTTAAATTTTCGTGTTTATCTTTTCTGATAGTTTCAAGGGTCTGCAGCATTTCCTTCTCGTGACATCTTATAACATTAACTAATTCGTCCATCTTTGTCTTGACATCCTCCTTTAGATATTCGATCTGCTCTTGTACTTCTACGGTTCGGTGCTCTACATTATGAATTCCATCATCTATAATCCTTACTCTCTCCCTCATTTCATGGCTGGCTTCTCGAAGGTTCATCTTGAACTCAGCGGCTGCATCGGGCAGCGCCACAATGCGGTGTTTGTGTTGTATGGCAATATTACAAATGTGGCAGACATTTGCATCGCAGTCATAACAGTAATATTCCACAACACCACGCTCTTTGAACTTGTGAGCGCAGGATATCGGTCGGTAAAGTAAATCCTCGAAGTCACGAATCTTGAAACCACCCGTAGCCAACACGCGGTGGCTGGAGCCTTTGGTGATTAATTTGTGGGCATTTAAGCAATCATCACAAATAAATTTATCACAAACAAAACAAAACGCAATAATGGCGACTTTCTTAAGACAAGATCCACACTCAGCATCTTTGTGGGTTCTTTTCTTAGCAAGAAAAAGGTCGATTAGACGGTTCACATGAAAGTTTGAAGGGAAAGAATGGAAGACGCTACCTTCTGGCTTACGAAACTCATAATCACACAAAGGACACGCGATGGAAGTTTGGTACGGTCTCTTCCGTGCGAGATCATTCAAACACTCACAGCAAAATGTATGTAAACATGGAGTAATCTTGGGGTTTCTTATTACCTTTGAACACACTGTGCAGTTCAGAGATTCCTCAAGCTCTTCCAATACGTTTCGAATATCCATAGCCGAGTTTGAAAACTTCTGCGGCCGATTGCTGTAATAATCCAACTGAATCCAATGAAAGCTGATTAAAATTCACTTAAATCAACGCCAAAACCTCTTGTCATGCTAAATATCTATGTATATTTATAGCTCAAGCCAGCTGGCGGCCAATAACCCGCTATTGCTATAGTTACTATAACGTACGTTCTTCAGTGAACAAGTGGTTTCTCTGTTGTTTTTGAGTGTTGGTTGTGCACTCCAAAGTGTACTTAACCTTGATTAAAGTAAAGGCCTTAAAGTAAACGTTTTCAAAACGTATAACATTTCCGATTTCTTGATGAAATGAACAGTAAATACCTTACTGTTTTAGGATAGTGATGGGCTCAACAACAAATGCAAAGTTACACCTGGGGGCACAAATGTTCGTTCTTGGTATCTCATGCCTGGATGAACACTTGTCAGCTAATTATTTATTAGCTACTGATTAATATATTGTTTTATAAAATTTCAACTTCTCACCGTTGTGTATACAAACAACAAGCAATTTTTTAATTTTTAAACTCAAAAAAAAATATAAACTGTTTGATACTCGACATTTGTTTCCTAATTTTCACCAGCATCTCTAGGGACTGAGCCCAAAGGTCGCTAACGGCGTATTAAGTTCTTTGTAATTCAATAAAAGAATCCTTGTTTAGATAATTAAAAGCAATAAGAACGTGATTTTTTTTACTATGAACTAAAATTAGCATGATTGCTGCCATGGTGGCAAAAACGTTTCTTGACAGCGACATCCATAGCTTATATAAGATCATTTTTGAGGTACTAAATGGACCGAATGAACAAGTCCTAAACTATTTTTCATTATTGTTACGATGAGTAAATGAGTTCAAAAACAATAATAATGATTTCTAAACAAAAGAAATGCAGCATTGATTGATTAGGAATATTTTTTTTGAGCTTTTTAATTTGCGTGGCTACTGAACCTACAATTTTTTTCATTGTTAACCTCCATTGTTGATGGTTCTTAGTAAAGCATAAAAACATTCCAAACAAAAAACATAGTTACATCAAATAAATATTAAGGCACCAAGCCGATTATTGACATTATGAAATAGACAAAGTACCTTTTGATGTTTTGGTAATTAAGGAGTAATTCTAGACAGTAACACTAATGAAAACCAATCCATTTCAATTATCGGATTGTTTTGATTGTTTTTTAAACCATTTCAAATAACTCCTATTTGTTCTTCCACCTTTTCAGCTTTTTTTCCCTTTGACATCACAAATACTTTTCTTCTGTTCTCGTTATTCCAGTAATTAATCAATGTATTTTCAATCTGGAATCTACATTGCTTCAAAATAAGAAAAACATGTGGTGTAATATTTTGTAAATTGAACCCTGAGGAAAACTGGAAGGGCTGAGTTGTCCGGTGTTTCTTTTAAAAAGTTCATAGTTTACTTAAAATATCGAAACAACCAACTGCAACGACAACTGCATAGTTCCGAGTCTTGCATCCATGCATGCCACTGGGTTTTGCTAGCAGGATTAAAATTCAGTAATTATAACTGAATATCTGATATATTTCTACTTAGCATAATCAGAATTGTAGTTTTCAAAAATGATTTAAAAGACTGCATTATTAACACATCACAAAAATGCCTTTGAGCATCTATGAACTAGTTTCTCTCAAAATGAAGTAAGACATTCATACCGCATAAATGTGAACCTTAGGTAACGCATAGTGCCATTTCTTTCTGTGCTTTCTCAGAGATGGCCAAAAAGAAGGACTCCTTCAAAAAGTATGAGAGCCGAGAAGGAACAGACGTTTCCTCATTCAAAATTTCCGGATTCAAATTCAAAGTTTCCGAATTGAAAATTTTCCAAATTCAAAATTTTTGAATTCAAAATAAACTCTAAAAGGACTTTGTTATATATACACAGTGACCACGTTTCATCCTCGCTGTGATCGGGCGCCAACAACATGACATCTCAAGTTGGTTCCCAGGAAGGGGGGGGGGGAAGGGGAAGGGGTACTGCCACATATGAGTTATACAGGTATGTGCCGCCCTATAGGGTCTGTTTTTTGAACCTAAATTTATAAACAGAGTATGGGCTTTTAGCAGAAAATCATAAACAGGGTAACTTTAACCCTCTGTAACTGTCATAGACAGAGTAGAATTTTGTCCACGGTGCCAGTTCTGGTATCAGAAATAATTTTGTTTTTAAGGGCAGACAGGAACAAGCTATCAACATCTGCATTCAAGCGCGTTAGTAGTACCCTGCTTGAGTTGACAAGCCACACACGTTGTACGGCTATCTTTAATATTTCATGTCCGTAAACAGGGTATTAAAATACTCATTTTTTGTCATAATCAGGGTCAGGGTTTGACAATACGGGCGGCACATCCCCACCCATATGAGTTGGGAGTACCCCCCGGGAGTTGGTTCAGGAAGAAGGAAAATGGGTAAAGGAAATTTCCTTTGTGAAGCTGGAGTTTCGCCCTTATTATGAAGCGAGTCTATAGAGAATAGCTGCAAGCCACCTACAAACTTCTATGATAGCAGACAAAGTCGAAACATAAAAACAGTCCCTGTCCGTTTCCTGTCCTACAAGTCTAGGCAGTAAACAGCTGAACATTCTCAAAATTTCTCCGTTAATTGCTGTGAGCGAGCGAAGCGAGCGAGTAGCAACACTAATCGTGACGGGCTACCTGTGTTCAATTTTGCCGAGTAGGTTTGGGC
>JAOBAY020082417.1:0-10719 GCA_025331085.2 Zoanthus sociatus
ACAAGAACATAAAAATGGTTTTTTAAAAAGATTCGGAACGGCCTGCCACGACAAAAAAAAATGAAATAAAAAGTTTTCCAATCACACTACTTGACTACGCTTGACACGACCATCTGCTACTTTTAGTTCTGGTCTAAACGGCTGTCACGTTCTCAGCAGGCGGCGTCGATTACCGATCTTTGAAACGGAACGTTACTAAAAGCAATTTAACCATTTCCAACTTTAGCTTGTTCATGAGAAGCGGTTAACTTGTAAGAAAAAGTGTTTTTCAAAACTAATCAGACGGAGTTCAGAATGCGAGCAGAAGCGGACCGCCGGCGTGCGTGTGAACATTCATACATATACAATAAGATTGAATGAATGATAGCCAGCTAGCTGATTCCACTGAATTCTTGGAAAAACAAAACATATTAGAGTTACGTGTAGCCACTGTAGAACCGCTATGCCATTATATTGAATGTAAACTGCAGTGCTGAACGCTTATATCAGTCGTTCACCTCTCTGGTTGATCCTGTGACCAACCTCAACTTGAGTGTTTGCTTTGCTTGTCCCACACACAGAATGTCCTTTGTTAAAGTCTTGGTTGTCGCCTTGGTTGTCGAATTCCTGGTTCGTTGGAGGAGAAATCCTAGGGGTTTTTACTGCGGGTGGAGAAACTGTAGACGGCAGGTCGAATGAAGTTTAAAATTTTTGGCTGTGCCTGAACTGCTGATCCTGATCTTTTTCTTGATGAGTTAGAAGCCGCCATCCGGAAAGTCCTCATGTCAAACAGAATGCCTGGTTGGTATGAAAGGGCTTGTGAAAAGTGACAAAATTGGCGCCAATTATGAGTCCTGCCCGACACAGACTCTGTGCTAAAAGCAGTGTCTCGTAACCCTTGAGGTTTGATCACGTCTCGTTTAAAAAAAAAACAGAATGAACAACAAAAAATACCCAATTTTCTAAGTTATACTTATTCTAAGCATGTTTTACGTTTGTGGACTGCAGTTACATCAGACTCTTACAGAATTTAAGAATTAAAAAAAATTAACGTTGGCTATCCCACCAAAAGGAGGGAGGGGGATGGGGGCCGCGGCCCGTCCGGCCCCTCCCCTAAATCCGCGCCTGGGGAAATTATCTCAAACTAGGACTCACTCAGCCAAAAAATCGGGTTTTGCCATTTTTTATTTTGCTTAATTTGCTCGGTTCTACATGTTAAAAAACACGGAGTCTAAATAGGAAAAAGTGGAATGAGTTTGAGAACCGAGATGCCCAACCGATCTCCTAACAGATTGATATATATATATATATATTTAAATAACTCTACAATTCACAAATATAATATAAAATATAATAAATAAAAATGAAATAAATAACTCTCAATTCTCTTCAAAAAGCTATTCTTTTAAGAACACGTTTTTCCGCGAAGATATTATTCAAGTGTGCGAACAAAAACTAGAATTAATTGTAAACTTTTAAACTGTCCGTATATAGGACGAGTAACGCGGTTTTACAAGGCAAACGATATGAAACCAAACAAGGCAAAAATGCTAATGTAATTATCCAAACATTGAAAACTCTGAATATGGGAAATAAATATCAAAATCATCTTCACCGAGAAAAAGATTCGAGCTTAGGTTTACTTTAGTTTCATTATTTCGCTGGCAATGGCATGAAAGGTCAACTGAGATAATTTTATCCCAAGTTCTTTTGTTGGAACACAAAAAGAGATAGAGGTACTTTCGAATGCATGGCCCAGAGCTTTGTACAACCTCGTTTGAGTTCCTCGTTAAGGTATTTTAGACAGCGAAAGATAAGTTTAATTTTTTTTAAGAATCAATGCCAAACACATTTGACTTTTAGCTGTAGTTTTTCAATTTTTTTTTTGTTTATTATTATTACCACAATAGATATTTATTGAAAGCAACGTTTTTCTGTTACCTTGATTTGTGTCAATTGTGATTGTCAGCGCGAATTCTTTGACCATATATTCAGGGTCATGGTCTATAGTTGTCATAGATGTCGTTGTTGTCATGGTCGTGGTCGTTGTCGTTATATTCAGGGTCATGGTCTATAGTTGTCATAGATGTCGTTGTTGTCATGTCGTGGTCTTTGTCGTTACTGTTCATGGTCATGGTTTAAGTCGTTGTTATCATCATGATGGTCATAGTTTTGTTGTTGCTGTCATGGCCGTGCTCTTTGTCATTATCATTATGAAATCTTGTTGTCGTCGTCGTAGTCTTATTCGTGGTGGTTGTTTTTATTGACATTTTCATGAGTGCAATCTTTTTTTATTGAGGATATCTTTTTAGTTATTATGGTTATAATCGTTACGTTTTCGTGGTCGCAAACGTTGCCGTTGACTTTGTTTTATGGGCGTGGAACTTATTGCTGCTATTGCTGTCATAGTCGCTGTCATCATAACTGTTGTCGACGTTTTCGCAACCGTTGTTGCACCCTTATCATTATGGTTAACGTTGTTGTATCGCGGTCGTTGTCATAATCTTTTCCATTTTGTTTTTACTTCTGTTATCTAACCAGTTTTAATTGCAATCAATAAATATCAAGATTTGTAGTTGAAGAAAGTCAATTAAACAAGTAAAAACTAACCCTCATCCTCTTGTATAGAATTCTGGAACCAGATCTCTCCGACTCTTATTTCAACGCTGCTGATATATTGCTGTCGATGAAAAACTCGGCAATATTTAGAGCAAGCTCCACCTGCCAGAGTACTTGGAGCCTGTCACCACCCCCAATGGTCGGTGAATATGGCGTCCAACCAAGAATGAATACTCTATGCTTTAAGGATACTCCAGACTTAGGTAACCAGATTGAAACTTGGTTTTTGAGACGGTTTTTGTTGTGCATTCTTCATGCAGGCTCTTGATACTACATAGATATTAAGAAGGCAGACAACTTCGTTTACCTGCTGTACAGAGTCACCCACAGAAAACGGCCAAAATCTCCCATACCTATACATGTATGTTAACCATTTACCAAAAAGTACGCTCATATCTGTCAGGATTATATGGCAAAAACCAAATAAGTTCGACAACAATTTTCTAATGTACAACTGAATAAGGTAGTAAAAATTGTAATCTGGTCAAATATCTCGAGAGTCACATCTATGAAAATCGTTGGGATACGATGCATAGAAATGGGAGATTTTAACCGTTTTCGGTCGGGGTGACTTTGTCCAACAGGCAAACAAAATTGCATGTATTTTCATTTTTTAAGACTGCATAATGAATGCAAGACAAAGAACGTCCCAAAACCCATACAAGTTTTTGTTTAAATGAAATTATATAACACAAGTTACACAAGGTAAGCAAAATAAATTTATTTTATATTTATTATGTATCTTGGAGACTAACTGGTACACCGCTTCCCATCCAAAAAAAAAAAAAGAAAAAAGAAAAAAAAGAAAAAACTGGTGGAAAACTCAGTCACTTGTTTGAATTGGCCGCCTGTGGTTAAAGTATTATTAGTATAAACCTACTAACAGTCTAACACGCATCCTGCATTGTGATTGGCTACTCTACAAGTGGTCTATTTGTAATAGCCTACTAGTAGAGAAAAGATGGCAGATCAAAATAGTAATGAGCTCCGTTTTGCTATAATATCAAAGGGTTCATAAATAATATATTTGCTTATCCTTTTTTGACCGATTAGTAGTTTTATACTAAAACAATTAGACCTCTAGGCCTCATGGACTACGAGTTTGAATAGCTCATTCGGCCTACGGTCTCATCGGCTGTTGACTCGTAGTCCATTCGTCCTCGAGGCGTAATTGTGGCCCATGAAGCTCGAGCCGGTGACTCTCCGGTTTCTGTTGTGTTAACTGGATGATAGTCTTTAACTTTCCCTAGCCGGGACATGAATCAGTTAAGGATTAGCTCCCAGAAGAAGCTGGCCTGGTATTTTCTATTTACAGACCTCGTAAGGATGAAAAGCTGAGTAAAGGTTTGATGGAAAAGTAGGACACACAAATGTTCAAATCTCGGAGAGTCGGGGATCAAGCCCGCGATCTTTGAAAGCCCGGGATCTTTGTAATTATCGCAATAAAGTTGCAGTCACTATCTAGCACACTGCCGAAATGGGAACAACAAAAAGACATGTTTAAAAGTAATTGCTTTTTCTTTTCTATTTCGTCCATAGTTTTGTCTGATAGCAGTCTGTCTTCTACAAAAAACGAGATGGAGTGTAAGCTACCTACATTTGGTGACCTGCAGAGCGGTAATGGCGAGAAAGCAGCGACTTCTGCAATAACACAACACCAGTGTAAATTCTGCAAAAAGACCTACGGCCGTTTACCAGCCCTGAAAGCACATCTTAAACTGCATTTCAGCGAGAAAGGATATAAATGCGATGATTGTGGCAAGCTGTTTTCTCAACAAGCAAACCTGAAGGCCCATTTTCGTACTCACACTGGGGAAAAACCTTTTCAATGTAAAGTTTGCAAACGAAGGTCAGTAAGCTTAAAGTATCTTCTGCGCCAGTCTAAAAACATGAATTAACACTCACTCACCCCCCGAGACCCTCCTATCAAAAACATTCCCTGTCTCTACGATAGAAATTTGTAGGTTAGGTGAAAAGTTGTTAATGTGAACTTTTAAACCAAAGGTTGAATCCTTTTAAGTGATCTTTCATTTTATCTTAATTGAAATGTATGGAAATAGTTGGTGTTATTCATTCTAACGTTTGAACCAGTTGATGAAACCCTATAAAGTGACCATTCATTTTGTTTGTCTTGAAGAATAGAAATGATTGGTGTTAAAATTTGAACCAGTTGATGAAACCCTATAAAGTGACCATTCATTTTGTTTGTCTTGAAATGAAGAAATGATTGGTGCTATTCATTATAACTTTTAAACTATATAATGCTGAAACTAAAGTGACCTATTTGATTATCGTTGAAGAGAAGAAATTATTCTAATTGATGAACTTATGCAGTAATCGATTGTTCATTTTTTCCCTATAACAGGTTTGCACAATCTTCCTCAGTCACCACGCACATGCGCACTCACTCTGGAGAAAGGCCCTACCAATGCAAAATCTGTGGTCGCGGTTTTGCCGACAGCTCAACTCTAAACAAACACATCCGGGTACATACTGGTGAGCGCCCTTATATGTGTCACGTGTGTCACACCAGGTTCAGCCAATCAGGAAACTTGAAGCGTCATATGAGTGTACACCAAAAACAAGGCAAATTCCGTCAAGGTTCAAAAGCAAAAAACTAGATTTCTCTCCCTGCTATTAAATTATTCAGCTTCATTCGAAGAATACATGGAAGAAATAAAGGACTATCAGGCCAAACTGAAAAGTTTCAATAAAGAAGATAAAGCAGATTTTTTGTTTTTGTGGTTACTGGCAATGATTTATATCCCAGGTGGGATTGGAGGGATCCCAAAGGATCCCATACAAGGATTCACAGGGAACCCAGCTGACTTTTTAGATGGGCAATGATTGCACTGCAGTTACGCACAATTGCTTAAAGTTACGGTACACATTGAAATGCAAAAAATATCAAATTTTATTTTTTGATAAAAAAACACTTATCCTTAAAAGCAGCTTTCAAAGTTAAAAAAAAAACTTTTCAATTTGGTTCTTGAGATACTTCAAGTGATACTGTTATCGGCAGGAAACAAACAAGTTGACGGTGCTACTTCAAATGCGTTTTTCTCAAAACAAATTTTACCACTACGTGCGGCTACATATAAAAAGTTACAACTCAATCAGTTTTTTACCTATCGCCACAAAATTTGGCACAATGATAGTTTATATCATGAACTCCTAAACAGTGTAAGGAAATTTAGAAAATTCTATTAAGTTTTTTTTATAAAGTCAATTCTCAGCACTTACTTCTGTGAAATGTAAATTAAAGTTTGTTGAATCAGCACTAAAAATTTAATTGTCGCTTGCTATCAAAAATCTTTGTCACGTTTTGGAATTTAAGTTAAACTAATTTCTTAATAAAAAAAATATTCCAGAAATTAAAACGTTGGTTAATTGAACTCTGCAAAGAAAAACGTTTCAGTGTAAATTAACGAGGTCGTCTTCACTTACAAAAATAATCTCCAAAAAACAATTTATATTTGAAGAATTTCATAACCTTTCAAAGATATAAGTTATAAACTGAAAATATTGCTTAAAATGTATCGTAACCTTACATAACCTTTCGAAGATTTAAGTTATAAACTGAAAATACTGCTTAAAATGTACTGTAACCTTACATAACCTTTCGAAGATATAAGTTATAAACTGAAAATACTGCTTAAAATGTACTGTAACCTTAACTGTAACATGCATGAATTACAGTTATGCTCAATATTCAGAATGTCACTGTAGATTTTTAATTTTAATAAAGTTTAAATTATATATACTGCAAGTGAAAAAATACTAAAGAAATAGAACACGTTCTCTTGCCTTCATAGCGTGGTGAAAACCAAACGAATGTTTGGGAGAACTTGACAACAAATCAGTGACAATTTGTTTCCATCTGAGATAAAGTTTACACACACGAAAATGAGGGAATGATTTTATGGAATTATCTATGAATAAAGAAATACAAGCTATACACATACTTTATCAACTTTGTCATAAGCAGAGAAACAACAAGTTCGATCATTCAATTGACCTTTTTCATGACTGATGGCGACCATTTCAAAATTTATTTTGTCTGCATTCCGGATAAGGATAATGACGTTAAACCGTAGGTCCAGTCTCTCGACACTCTATCGAGGGACTTAAAAGAAACCACACATTTGTCGAAAAGAGCAGGGTAGTGATCCCAGTGTTGTGGTCTGTATTAACACTAGCACTGAGGGCATTTACGGTTACTAATATATGTTAGCCGCTGTAACGGACTATCTAAGACTGCTGAAAACTGTATTTATTTGTAATGCGCATTTGATCATATCCATATGAAAAATGCGCAATATAATGTTAAATATTATTTATTTATTATTATTATTCCAATAAGCCTCACTAGCCTCGTCCTAATGTTAAGAGATCAAAATAATTTCTTACCGCAAACGAGGCCTGTTAGGTTAATTTCAATGGAGACAAAACAGCTGCCATTTTTTATGAAACAGGTCCCATCTCTTGAGCAAAAGTATTCTACTAAGTTACAAAGATTTGTTGCCAACGAAACAGAGTATGTAGATTGTCAAATGCAGTTCTGGCTAAGTCACTACAACACCGGTGTTAACATTCATGGTGTATTTGGCACCATGTAAACTATAATCACATGTACATGCCAACTCAAACCTTTGAAAAGCGGGAGACATTTTTATGACTTCAGGAGCTACCCATTGTTTGTGTTATGCAAACATAGGCGCTATTTTAAAACAACTACTAAAATACTTTGTCTTGTTTACAAAAAGTACAAAAGCAACAAACTTCTCTCCAGCTAACTCTATGGGAGGTTTTGAATCAGTTTTTCAACAGAAATTTCTAATTCTTGGAAGGGTGCCGTACCCAGGCATTGAACAGCTCGGGAGTTGCTGCTGACATTACAGCTGTGTAAATTGTTCTTTGATTGAGAACAAGTTTAGTTGAAAGCACATTGAACATGGCTGTGGCTGTAATGTTTGTTTGTCCAATACTATTTAACACTTTGATGGCTGCATCTCGCCGATCATCTGATGGGGATGGGGTAGTCCAGTGGTCATAGTTGGTTTCAATAACATACCACCTTTAAACAGTAAAAACAAAAACAACATAAATCACAGAACATTTGTATCTTTCAAAACATAATAATAATAGCAATAATAATAAAACAATAATAATAATAATAATAATAATAATAATAATAAATAAAAACTTTTAGGTGTCAAATCCTCAAGCTGGCCAAAGGACTACTAATTGGGGACACCATCTTTACCACTCTAAGGTGGACGGAGACATTTCACATCACAGACACACACATAAACACAGTATGTCTCTGAGAGCCTGCTGTTAAATGTCCTAGTCTGAGATGACACAAATCTCTGACCATCTGCAAATGTTAGAGCAAAGGCAGCACCTTCTCCTCAATCATTTTAAGACCCTGAGCGCTGGTCTGGGTGGGAATAGAACCAGAGCTTCCCACATGACAGACTGGCAACTTACAAACTAGGCTACCCAGGTAACAAATTAATACAATACTTATTGAACAGCTATTGACCATATTATGTCTCAGTGTTCTCACCAGGGCAAAACAGAAAGGCGCAGTCCCCTTCTGTTTTTCCCAGCACCCTTCTGATTTTTCCAGTGTTCTTCTGTTTTTTTTTCCGATTCTACTTCAATTTTACACTGTGGAATTGATAAAAATAGCTAGATTTTGTTTGATTAGAATCAAAGTTCATCCTCAAAATTTATTCTATCATTCAAATGAGCGTGAAAGGCGTAATTTTTTAGTGGTCAGCAGAAGCCGACAGTTTCTATGGTGATTACATTGTTATGTAAAATTATGCAAATTAGGCACCCTTCTGTTTTCTAGTCCTGGCGAGAACACGGTGTCTACTAGAAAAAAAACCACAGTAAATCCAGGGCTGTACATAGTGGGATGGGTAGCATATCCCCCAACAGGAAAACTAAACATTTTTTGTGAAAGGTGAATTATTCAGCAGGCCATGAGAATAGAACAAAGAAAAAATCTAAGTCCTCAATAGGATTCAAGACCTTGACCTCCCGAACAACAGACGGGCACTCTATCCACTGAGCTGCGAGAACTCATGGAGAGCTTGGTCATTAAACTAAGTTCATATATGACACGTGTCCTGCATACTGCTAGGGTCAACACCGTCAAAGTCATGGCATGGGCGGTCTATCCACTGAGCTAAATATGAGAACTCATGGAGACGCTAGGTTATTAAACTGAGTTCATATCTGAAATGCATCGAACATTTTTATTTCAAACTAAACAAGGTACTTATCCCATAATAAATCATGACATGTTAAAACAAAAAAATCGGTGTGGTTTGTTTCCTTAAAGATCTTAGAGGCAATCTTCTGTGTCATAGGAGTGAAAACAAAATGTCCCACTACTAGTAGAAACCCTGTCTATATATGGGAGACCCCTATGAATGTGTATGGAACATACTATTGGGTGAATTCTTTCTGTGAGTGGGGAATGAACTGGAGTTGGTTCGGCTATGGTCAAAGGAGATGGAAAAGTTTCATCTGTAGATTGTATATTGGTAATGTTACATTTCAGCTGCCTGGGTGAAACTTTAAGAGGATTGAAAAATTTCATCTGGAATGAATTGGAGATGGTTATGTTTCAGCTTAAATGTAAAATGGATCAGGAAAGTTTGAACTGGAAACTGAATTTGAGATGACAATGTTTCAGTTGGTCTGGTAAAAAAGCCAAAATGGAAACGATTCAGCTTAAAGAAAAGACAATGGAAAAAGTTAATGTTTCTCAACTGGGGGGATAGAGAATGTAACTGTTTCAGATTTAAAGATGGAAATGTTTCACCGGGGTGGAAACTTTAGGAACTCACCTTCCTTTTCCAATATCCAACCTCCATATGTCAGCTGCTTTTAACCGGTCACGAGTTATGATCAAACCTTCTCCTGGCTTTACTCCACCAACAATGAAATAGATGTCGGCAATAAGTTCTGTTGTACTGAGGATGTTAACAGCACCATTAAAATCTAACCCAGTGCTTACTGCTTGCCGCATAAGGAATGAAACAGGCACAGCCTTCTGGTTAAATATGGCCTCAAAAACATTCTCCCAAACAATTCCTCTATCCCGTTCATTTCCTGACACAGTTAGAGCTTTCGGACTTTGGGCAGTGAACAGACCAACCATGCTGGCAAATGTGACCCCACTGTAAACAGTTTTGCCTGGAACATTAAAAAACATTAAATAATTAAAAACCTCAACCAGTATTTGAAGTGTTTTCACTTATCGGCAAGACAGGAGGGTTTCTCAATTAAATAAACATTGTAACTTGTCAATGAAAGCTGAGTATTTGCATAAATTAATTTTAATTTTTCTTAGGCTTGTGGTGGAATGAATAACAAAGGTAAAATTAACTCCTATGGTAGATTTAGGGGATTGCTTTACTAAGAACTATTGAAATTTGCTGACGGCATCCCAAAGGACCTATTGTAAGGAGAACTAGCAGAAAGCTTCCATCCAGTAGGATGCCCTTGCCTCCGCTGCAATGACATCTGTAAGCATGATATGAAACTAAGTGACATCGATGTTGTTAAGTGGGAAATTTATACAGGTGATCGCACCAAATGGAAATCAACATTTCCAGAAGGCGTGATGAGAGTGGAAGAGAGAAGATATGCAGAGCAGGTGGACAAAAGAAGATGAAGGAAACAACAGGAAATATCGTCCTTGCTGCCATTTAACCAATGGTGCAGCAGTTACGGGAAAGACTGCCACTGAAGAATTGGCCTGCTGAGCCACTCCTGAAAATGCCAAAAGAACAAATGGGCTACCCATAGTCTCATGAGACGGAAAGATACCAATCAATCAATCAATTCGCTATAAATGCACTAATTTCATAAAAATTCTAGTATGTGACAACATTGTCACGGACAAAGTGTGTACTCCTAACCACCCCTCTTAGGTGGGGTTCACACTTAACACTTATTGACTGAGACCGAGGGAAACAGTATTTTTTGTGGTCCCGAGATCGCCTATGTTTCCCGAGGTAGAGCCGAGGGAAACATGGCCGTCGAGGGACCACAAAACATACTGCTTTCCCGAGGTTAAGTTCAATAAGTGTTTTG
>JAOBAY020082428.1:0-29546 GCA_025331085.2 Zoanthus sociatus
TGCAAAGAAAAATTAAAATGTGGCAAGGTGCTGGCTACCCGGAATAACCATAAGGGGCTATACAAGCCGGGCAGCCATTCTAATAAGGTTATGTTAACTCAAATATTTCCGTATTCACGGGAATGTTTCAATGCATAACCTTTCATTGCACTTCACTTCAACATCGCAACCACAATTGCAATATTTTTTTCTTTTTGGGGACGCTATAAAGAGTCTGTAGTACATAGTCATAGTTATCAGTTTCTGAAGATAAAAAGTTACCTATAGCTTTTTGGCAGAACCGAACAAAATGTCCGTTATAAGGTTTGAATGTAAATACAAATACACTCGTTCGAAAAAATTGGTATATGCCCCGAGCGGATATCGAACCCACGTCTCCCTGTATTCTGGACAGAAGTGCTATTCACTACACCATAAGCAATCACCACCGCTGGCAACGCAGTGCTCAGTCTCATGATTAGGTAATTAAGTTGTTTAGTGTGTGATGATTCCCGGGTCTAATTTTATTGGTGTAGTGGTTAGCTTTCCTGATTTAAGTAGAGGGAGACGTGGGTTATAGATTCCCGTTGGGGCATATACCAGTTTTTTCGGACGAGTGTATTTGTTTATTCATCGCGTACTACTGAACAACAAATAAGGTTTGTTAACTATATTAGAGAGCTTAAAAGTAACAAGGCCGGCAAAGGCCTACGGCAAAGGAACAAACAATAGTCTTAATTATTGAATACAATAGCAGCACATTAGAATGTGCGGGGATGATGACCACCTACTCAAGTTATCAAAAAACTCACTTTTTATAAAAAATTCTAGTTCTGTGAACAAACATCTTACTGACAAAAATAACAGCCATTGTTTGTCTTCGAGGTCAGACCTTTTTAGCATTTCTATTTGAAAGTCTTTTTAGGTTGAGAAAAAATGTACTCAATTGTCTAAAACAGAAGAACTGAACGAGAAATGTGAAACTGCTTCATTCTTGCTGCTATTCCCTATTATGTTTCTATACATTTTGCTGTTGTCCAGTGATATATGAAAATGTCAGTCGGCAGTTAGTAACATTGCTTTCAAAATCGCTCGAATGAAAAGTTCACTGAATTTTAGGGTTAATTACTTTTCCATTTTGTTAATCAGTGTTTGTTTATTGTCATTTCTTTTCGTTTGTGTCACCTAGCTTATATCCTGCAACTGATTATAACCGCCTGCATTTCCGATCTGCTATTGTGAGAGAGTTTTACAGTTAAATTCTCCAAAGGTTAATATACACCACTTAAAAGTAAAAATTTAGGGAAACAAGAATACCAAACTTTAAAGTAATAGAGAATCAACTAGATCTTTCCAAAATTTGAGGTATGGTTTGCGGGCTGTTCGTAAGATTTTAGCTTCTGACATTGAATTCCAGCTCTGACAAGTTTTTAAGTGAAATTTGTTTCACATTCTTTTCAACTAAGTTGTAATCAACTTCCATACAGTCCAAAGTTTAACTTTTGTGTTACTTTATACATTTTCCAGCCATTTTAGGGGTATTTGAGTAGACTTCTTGTCGTTTTCCGTCTTTGATGCGAAATGCTTTTCTCACTGACGGAGAGTCAGGGGGAAGCCTGGGGCTTAAGATGGCGGAACGAGACAGCAACCTGGAAAATAAACTATTTTTGTTGTTGCTGTTGTTGTTGTTTTCGTAGCCTTGTACTTTCTTCATTTTTTAAAAATATTTCCCAAATATCAAAGTTTGGCACCCATATCTCAAAGTTTCTCAGGGAAATGTTTGAGGCCACAAGCCGTTTGGGGGTTTCGCAGTCGGTTGGAAGGTCTGCAACGGTTTGGTGCGCAGAGAAGAAAAGATGCGCGATTTCAAATATTTCCAGTGCATTCTGGTCGCGTTTATGCTGTACGTTTATTGAGACAGATGAGGAAGATAAAACTATGGGTTATACATTATTTTATGATTGCTATCATTCGAGGGACATTGAACTGAGTAAAACCATGTTTAAAAGCTGTGGCAAAGGAAAATTTATGGCCGAAACTGAGCCCCAAAACAATTGTTTTTCTTCACACAATTTACATCAGTGATGTTTTGCCAGGAATCTTTCAACCAATTAAGTTTTATTTTCTCTTTACATGTCATTCTTGTTCTATCAGTTATCTCAGTGAAAAGCAGTTTATCTTTCTTTTGCCGGAACTTGTGGAAATATTTTGATCACGAAGAACGCTCTCCCCTGACAGATGTCTTGACATCACGTGGGCTTTTGAGAGCAGTTGTTAGTTGACATGGAACTCAAATCCGTTGTTTATTTTCCAGAAAAAGATCACTACTAAACGTTTTGAATGTAACTTGTTTGAGTCGTTTGGGTATTTTGAATTTTAAGGTGTCAACTTTGAAAAACATGTACATTTAGATCTTCCACTGTCCTGCTTATTCTTACGCGATAGTAACACAGGGAATTAAAGCGCTTTGAGACATCTCAGTACCAAATCGCAAAAAAATAAGTTAAAGGCAGTGGATTTTTTTAGAGGAATTTGTTTCCAAACCTTAATTTAAAAGAATCGTGTTTTAATTTAGCCAGAATGAATGACCCGACGGAGTACAACAGAACATATGGCCCTCTTATAAAGCACCTGGCTTTGTTTTGGTTTTGATGGCTGCCAACACAGAATGATGAATTATTCATAGTTTTTGATCAAAGGGCTAATGAGGAGAGAAGCCGATTTTTACTCTTGAGCGATCGAGAAAGAAGCCAGCGAACCGGGGCGTGAAATAATGTCGCCGAATCGATGATTTTACAACTGAAAGTCGCATTGCGCATCAAAGATGGGATGTATGTGATTAACCTTATAGACAAAATATAGAGATCTTTGGCAAGTTTTACCGCTAAAAGTGTGTTCATAACTGATTTGCTGTGTTTTTGTATTTCAGTACCAACTCCGGCCATCGTTTTCATGGCTGTCATAGGCGGCGTGATTTTGGTGCTGGCCTTTTTATACCAATGTCTCAAGGCTGGGATGTTTTTCAAGACCGAAGCGCCGGCCGATCGACCAGATGAGAAAGACTACGCTGAACTTGAAGAAGCTTACGGTACAGAAACAGATGATGACTACCTTGGACCGTCTTCAAAAGCGACCAGCAGAAGAAGTAGTTTTAACACAAGTGGGAGTAAATCGGATATGGACTTAGCGTTGGGTGATAGCGCTTCGGTTTATGGTTCAAGATATTCTGACGGAGAGTTTAGTCCCTCTGGTGGAGGGAGGGCCTTGTCAGCTTACGGTGATGTACGACCGGGTTCAGAAGGAGATTTTTTATCCACGGCTGGAAGATTACAAGTATCAGCCAGCTATGCACCAACGGCGCAGAAACTTGCTGTGACGATAGTTCGAGCAGAAGATATCCCCACTAAACAAAGAGGTGGTGCTGCTACAGTGCTTGTTCATGTTGTATTATTACCCTCTAAAAAACAACGGTTTAAAACCAAAGCAAAATCATCTGCAAATCCGAACTTTCACGAGTCTTTCACATTTAATCGCGTAACCTCAAGTGAAATTCACGAATGCAGTCTGAGATTTCGCTTGTATGGGCACGAACGAATTAGCCGCGGTAAAATGATAGGCGAACTGAACGTTTCTCTAACAGAGTTAGATTTGGACGGGGAAGGCACGACGATATGGCGAACCTTAACTCCAAGAAACGCTTTGAGTGTAAGTTTACAGTTTATTTTGCCATTTGTTTGTTATTACAAGGTCGTGTTTAATTTTTTTTTCAAAGCGAGTAGGGTACAAATATAATATTTCGTACCACAAATGTTTGTAGAAAGTTGAAGTCTATTCGGTTCATTATTTTCTTCACTTGGAAATCTCTCAAAAAGGGCGATCAGAAATTTAAAACAAAACGTCTATTAGAAATCTTATTCAATTAAAAAACGAGGGTAGAAAATTTGTTGCGATACAGTTGGTTGAATCAATTCTATTCGTGCGATTTTCCCGCCATCATAATCGAAAGTTTTGGATTACGAATTGGAAAACGCGTTTCCCTTGAAGCTTTTCAGTTCCCTATTTTTTCGTATTTCTTTAAAACAGAGTTAAAGCAAAGTTTGTACAAACGCAAAGTTCTAATTATAAAGTCTCTAAAATTTATGAAGTTTGCTCTGACGTCTCACCATATATGCAAATTGCTAATGAATTTACAGGCACATCACATGTCAATATTGTTTTAGAACAATATAATCTTCCCACGCCACTGTCATGTCCGGCGTTTCTTGAAAAGTCATTTGCATATAATTCAAGACCAAACACTAATCTTGTCTATATTTCGCTAGCTTTTATGAATTTCTGATTATGTGCTACGAGTAAAGTGGTTTGGCAAGACTTTATTTTTATGATCTGTGTTCTCTTTTCAGTCTGTAGAGATTAAATGTTGAATAGAATAGTCTTACAATTTAATCAAACTTACTGAAAATAACTGAGTGAAGTGTATTTTGAAAGCCACAGTTCTTGTCGCTGTATTAAGCAGGTATACAAAAAATAGAGATAAAACAAACGAATCTACACCTACATCGTGATTGCTAAAACTTCCAATAGCTTTTAATTTTGCGTCTGAGCTTTGCAACCTCATCTTCAATGATAAAATTCTAATTGCTTTTAATTTTGCAAAACCTTTGCGCCCACATCTTCAATAATAAAGCTTCTAATAGCTTTTAGTTTTGCAAAGTCTGCGGATGTGTGCATTTTAGAGTCGAGGAAGTTGATAAAGCTATTTTTAACCTACTTATATGATGACCAATCTATTCATTTATAGACTGACAAACTGTCTCTTTAAAATTGCACTAAGGGGGTTGTTAACGTGTTTTATATTATGCACGAATTATCAGCTATTATAAAGTTTTATTGGACACTTGAGATCCTTCGCAATAGGCTTATAAACTTGTTAGCTCTCAGAAGCAGTTTATATGCATCAATGTTTGTCCACCGTAAATTCCAAACAAAAAGTAAAAATATTTACTAATGAATTCAACTATTTATTCTTGAAAACAACTTAAGATATGATTGAGGTAGGGTCTTATTTAACAAATTTCACTCAGGTCCATCCAATGCATCTTTAAAATGTGCTTTATTGCTGATTATAGTTGGATTTTTTTTTAAAAAAAGTTCTTTTTGAGAAATAATTTAATCCCGTGTGGGGATGTTAAAGTTGTCGCTATTTTATTATTTTAATAAAAGTTTATTTAATGTCCTGTAGTATTTGGCTCAAAGAAATGCTTTGTCAAATAAATTATATATCGCCACATGTTCTTTAAAAAATCAATCATTTAGTGGCTCACATGTGCGTTTGAGAGTACATACATCTGGCAAATTTGAAAAGATATAGTATTACAGCTTTTTATTAAATCCTACTTAAAAAACAAATGTTTTATTAGTTAAGTAATGTTTTGTAATTTTATGTACTATCAGTTTATCGATAGGACACTGTTAATGACGGTCACATGTACTAAAAACTGAATCAAATCTTTGATAAACTGTTATCATCTTTTTATTATTTATTATTCTTGAAGGCGAGACCAATTTAAGTTCCTGTTTTTATGAAGCCGCCGAATTTAATTTTGTAAAAACTGCATGAAAAAAAATGTTATCTGAAAGTTCAATACATTACCCTGCGTGTAAGTTGCTAATTAATAAAGTGTACTTATTTCGAACTCAAATCCTAAATGCTACGATAGAAAGTTTATGTGACAAAAATAAACAACTTCACTTGCGCATGACAAATATAATGGGGATTATTGCAATGATAAACATGGACCAAGTAATGAACTAAATAGCATATTTTTGGTTTTTTATTAGTTTCCCCCTCCGACCTTAAGGTTTTAGCTGACATGTTTATAAAACAAGAAATCAAATTGCGGTTGGTCTGGTCTTATAGATTATTGTTATTATCATTATCGTTATTATTATGATTATTATTATTTAGAATAAATTACAAGGTTTTTTCCTGAGAAAAATATCCAGTGAAGTCTCATCATAAGACCACAGACTTCCAGCACCTTTCTGAGGACATGTTTCAATTCGAGGAGAGCAGAATTTTGCATCATTCTTGTTTATTATAACTTATTATTATTATTATTATTATTATTATTATTATTACTATTATCCACAACAAACAAAAACAACAACAACGATTTGTTTGTACTTTTGATAAAAATATAGTATAATATTTTGCAGTATAATACTAAATTGTAAAACAGAAAAGGTGCCCGGCCAAAACAAATAACTTAGGTAGCGTTTACACGTAGCCGGCTATTTTCGTAAACGTACATTTTTTATCCGTTTAGACCTAGCGTTTACACGTAAACGCCGAAAACGATGAATTTCGAAAACGCTTTTCAAAGTGAGTATTTTCGAAAACGCCGGATGTGCGTTTACGTGTAAACGATCCAAAACGATACGTAAACGAAAAGCGTTTACGTTTAAACGCAGATATTTTTATCCGGATAAAAATATAGCCGTCTAAGTGTAAACGCTGCCTTAAAGAGCTAAAATTAAAATACTGTAGTTTTTTAAGGACATTGTGGGATCTGCAAGGGAATTTGAAAAACGGAAAAAAAACTACAATGAGTTTTAGAAAATCTTCACTAGTACACTGAAATTGACGAAAATACTGTTATAAAAATATAATACGTTTAAATAAAATAAAAGCAGAAATTCATATGGTTTTTCTATAACCTGGAAAAGTATTTCTGAAATGTTTGGAAAAAGTTTTAAAAGGGAGCAAATTTTTGTAAATAAATTATATTTTCTAATCTAGACACGCGATTTGGTTCCTACCAAACTATTTAAAAAATAAAACATGTTTTCCGTGCCGTCATAGCCTGGTGAAAACCGAAGCGAACGTTTGGGAGAATTTGAGAGCAGATCAGTGAAAACCCGAGACGCAGGCTAGAAGAAGGTTTTTACCTGCTCGAGAATTCTCACAAACTTTGCCGAGGTTTTCAACAGGCTATCGAGGCATGGACAACATGTTTTGTTTTTTGAATATTGTTTGATAGGAACTAACACCCGTTCTACAAGTGTGGTTCCGATAGCGCTATAAAGCACGAAAATAACGTGAGCAGTGTGGTTGGCTCTGTCTACAAGTTCGTGAAAATTGCCAGAAAAGTAGAACTATTCCAAACCCTTGCTTCCTTCACCGTTTATACGCGACATCACCGAGTTACATGCAGGAAAATCCCCATGCAGAACCTGAAATGATCTTGTTGTTATTCCCACAAGTCTCGCAGTTTAACAAATGTTAACTGAAATGACATGACTCTTGACATAGGTTACAGATAGGAGAGGCGAAAACTTGAATTGTTTATCCGTTTTAATCCGGGAACTTCGGCCAAATATTCTTTTTAATTACTAGGATAATTAAGTCCGAGTGACATTAAGTCAGTGCTGCCGTAGGAATATTCAGTTTAATTTTTAACTTACCTTGTTTTTAAATTAATTTACAGCATTCAGATTCCATGTATGATTTGTCTGACACTGGTAGTATAGGATCTCGTGGGTCTACCTCATCCTTGGCAATGGCCCAGAGCGGCCAGCCCGAGCTATTGGTCTCCCTGTGTTACCAGTCATTGACAGGTCGTCTCACAGTGGAAGTACTCAAAGCGAGTAACCTAAGGAATATTTCAATGCAACGAGCACCAGGTAATGTTGAATGAATCATACAGTACTTGTATTAATTCTAACATTATACAAAGATTCCCATCTTTGCCGGACACTGAATGGTATAAAAGATTTCGATTCTCGGGAAGTCGGCACGCTGACCACCTCCGGTCACACTCGTGACTCCGATGATACACCCACACAGTCATTTTCCCTTCCAGTTTCAGTGGTTTCAATTAACCTGGACGTTGATATAGTTTCGCTTGCCTTAATTCCAAAAAGTTCGTGGAAATGGGGAAGACAAGCGAGAAACAGTAGCCTGAAAATGAAATTATCAATGGAAGTTATATTTCAGTACCAAATATCATCCCCTGTACCAATTTGTTTTAGAAAAAAGGAGGTGATTCCAAGAAAATCGTTGAAAAAAGGAATGTTGAATCTGTCCTTATGTTGGAATCATATCATCTAACTTTGCTGTGATTTGCAGCAGAAACAGTTTTCCACTGTGCAACACGGAAATTGAAACGAAAAACGACAATCATGTATTCTTGGTTCAAAACGAAAAACATTTTGTAAACGATCGTTAAATCGTCTGCTTTTAACAGTTTCATACATCTTGTTCGTTTTGGTAACACTCGGGCTTCAACGGGATTCAAACCCGTTACCTCTCCGCAAATTTTTAGTGGTCCACTAACGCCACTCCGAAGTATACAACAATTAATGAGACTGGCTTTACATTGCAGTGCAAACAATGACAGTATGAGTGATCGTTAAGACCCTGTAGGCCATTATTGCCCCAGGTAACGTAATCCGTATTCCGGAGTCCAGAAAACATTTGATCTTGGAATCCGGAGTCCAGGAAACATTGGCTCGTGGAATCCAGAATCCACAGAATTCAAGAGACTTTTGCTCGTGGAATTCAGAATTTACGTAATCCAGGAAACGTTTGCTTGTGAAATCCGGAATTTAGCCCTAGGAATCTAGAATTTCGGAAAACAGATCTTTTGGATTCTGGAAGCCATTGAAATCTTGAATCCAGTACCTGAAATCCGGAATCCACATCATGGAATCTCTAATTTAAGACTGTCAAGCATTATCTTACATGGGGTGAAATTTAAATAATTGCAAAAAAAAAGCCTTTGTGAATCGAACCTATGCCCCCTGCTTTACCTTTGCTGTGCTCTTACCAACTGAGCTATAAAGTCTCCACTGTTTGGGGCAGTTGGTAATTTTTAATGGTCTATCATGCAATGCGAGTCCAATTTCTACATCGGGTATTAATTATGTGTCAGTTTGTACCGCATTCATTAGCAGCGTCATTACAAACGAACTCCATGGTTTTTGCAAAATATCTGCTTCAAATATTATAATGAAATCTTTTTTTTCCAGACTTCTTTTTTTTTCAATTATTTTATGCGCAAAATTCCTTTCTTAACTTCTTTGAATGTTTTTAAACTAGTTAGCAATAGGCAGTTCGTTGCTATAACACCAAAAAGAACAAAATATCAGACTGCTAATAAGAAAAAGTATTAAGAATTACCGTCTCCTCCAAAATCCAAGCACTTGAAAAACATTCATTAAATTATTAATTCAGGAGTCAAATAATCATGAAAACAATGTTTGTTTTCAGTGGAATTAAATGAGTTTTGTTATTTGATTTTTCATTTTTTTTTTACTTATTCAGTATGTGTACAAATATACTTGATAATTATAATATATGGCATAGCATATTATATATTCTTTGAAGATAGTTAACTGTTAAATTGTTCAATTAAATAAAATTGTGCCATGGATATCCCATTGATTTGGCCTGTTTGAATATATCTTCGAATTTACTAGAATAATTTTGTGGCTGAATTTGTACCGCGTTTTTAAAGTTTGAATCCCTCCGATGTCTCATTCTTTTTTTTGTTTATAAGTTTAAAAAGTTGCATACGTTAATGTCAATAAATTCTTGACTTTACCAGTTTTGAGTTCATTACTCATATAGATTATTTATACTTTCAATTTTGATTAAAAAAATACAAATTGGTGTGTCGTAAATAACTACCATCCGAGGAGCATTTTTGTAAAACTAACTAAAAGTTTGTCGCTTTAATGCTGCCAGTAAATTATGATCTTTTCTTGTTTTTGAACTTTTGAGGAACCTTAATTTGTACGTATGTATAAAAACGTATTTGTCATTGCTGCTCTTCACTCAGCCCAGTGCGGATTTTAAACTTTCAACGAATTAAGGGAAGCATTAAAAAAATTCTGTCCACTTTAACGCGTTGCCAAAAGTATCCCTTTTCAGTGCTCCCATAACACACCAAAATATCGGCAGCCAAACTGTTGATTAAGTTTTCTTACTTTCTCAAATCACTGTATGATAAGTAGAACTTGTTTTCGTTTTAATGCGCTTTCGAATATACATACGCGCAAAACCTTTTCTTTTATCTTCGCATTCAAGAGCGTCTGTAAATCGGTTCGTTTTCGATAAAAACGGTGAACGTTTGTTGCATGCATGGGGAAGTAAACTATTTGAATATGAACAAGGTCTTAAAATATTTTTGGCTATTATAATCAATTTTACTTCTCCCAGAATACAAATCAAAACTGTTGAAACAATGAAGTATTTCTAAAGTATTTTGTTAAGTCAAGATTGCAAATATGAGTAAATTGATTTTAATAAATAATTTCACAATTCATTTTGAATCAAAAAAATCCCCTGCTCGCACTTCCAAGAATTTGAAGTTAATATTTGTTTGGTTTTAAGGCTGCTGGAACATTTCAATTAAATTTAATACATCGATTGTCGCTCACGATCATCAGCTGTCGCGGTACAAAGCAACATGTTTAAAGTGGATGCCAACCAGTTTGCCGTCACTCGGCAAGTAGAAGAAAACACTTCAATGTAGCCTTTGATTGCCGGCTATAACTCAAGGTTTTGCCATTGATTGAGAGACAGATGAATATTGTTAACGTTGGCGTTTTAAGAGAGATTTTCGTCTTAAAACCTTTTATAACAGGAAATAGATATCATTTTTGGTATAATCTAAAAGGAAGATAGTATTCTGCTGCATTGGTTCAGCCGACTCAGAAGAGCTTTGTGAAATTAAAAATATACATACTTCTCTTTTGTCAAAACGGAAACAACGTAGCCAGTGTAATCACTGCTACCTGGTTAAATTATTTATCATCATAGACTGAATAGCTATGAGAACACTGTTATCTGTGAATAGCTTTCTACTGTTAACAGTTTTATTTGATATGCTGTAAAACATAACATTGTTAGAAAGTTCGATTTTGATCAGGCCGTGCTACCGACGGTACTTTTTATGAAACAATAGGGCAACTTTGACGGGAGACTGAAAAGGTTTCTATTTCTAATAAACAGCTCGCCAGTCGGATTTTCACAAGTGCCAAACGTCAAATCTAAGTGAAAACATAAATATTTCATTCTATTTCTAAGGTATAAAATATGAATTTAAAATAACTTTTTAAAATAGTTGTCATTCAATATTTTTGCCGTTGCTTGTGGTGTGGGCGCACTTATACCTATCACAAAATTTCTCGGAGCTCGCTAAATATTTTTTCGTATTCGATTAAAAATACTTATTTATAGATTTTTTCCCGAATTTGTTAAAGCCGGCAATTATAGTGCCATTTGAATTTGGCAAAAACACAGTTTAAGAATGGCAGCAGGGGGTGCAAGATTGGCGTATCTTTGAAGCACAGTAAATGATCGTGTGAAACATTCCTACTGATTTTGAGATTCAAGTTTCTTTTAAATTGTTTATGAACAAAGTTCTTTCAAAACAAACCAATATTGTCACTTTTTGAGAAAAGAAAAATTAATATGAATTTTAGTGAAAATATATAAAGGTTTTGTTGGCCGCAAATTCATTGGGCTATGAATTTGCACGTCCATTATAGAGACTTATTAATACCCCGCGAACTTTGTAAGCTGATCGGAGTTTCATATTCCTTTCATTAGATTTAAATGACGGTTTTTCTTAATTACTCGAGTTCAGAAGTAAATTACTGTTAGTACGAAATGGCTAAAAACAGTATTGGAATAAATTCTCGACGACCAAAAATAATATTACTTTAGTAAATGTAAAAATTGTTATTAAAATTTCAAATTATGTTCCTTATCTTGGACAGAAACAACATTAATACTTTCTAAACAGAAATTGAGAAAAAAAGATTAACATATCCTAGTTTACCAGTAAAAGATCAAAACGTTGAAAAGATGGGATCAATAAGAACCTTTTATCAATGCACGGGCATAAACATTTAAAAACTCCTTTAAATGTTTGTTTTGTTTTTAAAAATATAAAAGCTTTTAAAAGACGTGAAACTATTGTAAAATATGTGGGTGAAAAAATGAGTTCTTCTTGAATGCTCACTGATGCGTTGCAGGTGCTCCTTTAATCTCGACTATTTTCAGGTCTACTGTTGTCTTTTCTGTGAATTACATATTTCGTATTTCTTTCCTCGGCTTCTTATCTGTTTCAGGTTCGCGACGGGGTTTTATTGGCACATGTAATCACTTCATAGACTTTGTTTTTCAACTTTTTGCTGATTCCTTTTCATAGTATCTCCTACGTTCTCTTTATTCTTCGTTTTTCTTTAGCATCAAAACGCAACCGTCAACAGTCACACAAGGCTCTGAGGACAAATCTCATCAGTTTTTACACCTTTGTTTTGGTGCTTTAGTACAATGCACAATAAGACTCAGCTTGTTTAATATTTTGTGTTATACTGGAAAATACTGAGTCTGAGGATTTCAATTTGTTGTTTTTCATTATAACGTAGTAATGAAGCTTGCCGAGTTTCACGAAATTAAAGCAGAACGTATTTAATCGCACAAATTAAAACTTACCTCAACAAATTTGGTTTTTTTTTCTACATCTACAGTCTATTCTCTTATTTTACTAATTTAACTGCAATTTCTCGTTGGCTTGGATATTTCTTGTGTCTCCATGTTATTTTAATGTCTATCATATAAAGTTTATGGACTCCTTTTCTCAATCTATATCTTATGATTATCATGTATTTGATGCCATGTAGCTTAACCTTTCCCTGTCATTTCGTTTTGTGACTATATGTCTACCAATTTCTTAGCCGTTTTTTTTTACCTTCATTAACCATTTGTCAATGGAAACGAAATTGCATCTATTCTGACCTCTATTGGATCCTTCGTTCAATTTTTGTTCACCTCAATTTGTTTCTATTGATGCTTTTTTTCTCTGCTGTGGCATCCCTCTACGGGGGCTTCAATGATTCTAATTAATTGAAACATTTCTAGAGTTACCCTTCTTTTTGTTATTGTGTGTTTCATTCACATTAATTTTACTGATCGCTCTCTTGGATCTTTAGTGGTTTTAATTAACTCAAGGATTTCTGGTACCTTCCCCTCATTGTTATCCGCTTTTCCATTCTAAATTATACTCGTCCCTCTCCGGGATCAATTCAGTTATTCTAATTTCTACTATTGAAAGATTTGTAAAACCTTTCCTTTACTGTATTCTTCTTTTCTATTCTAAATTATACTCGTCCGTCTCCGGGTTCTTTATCAATTCTAATGAACTGAAGGAGTTCTGGAATTTTTCACTCATTGTTTCATTCTAAATTTTACTCTTTTCTTTCTGGGAACTTCAATTATTCTATTAAACTGAAAGATTACTAGAACCTTTACCTTATCGTTTTCCCCTTTTTCATATTTAACTGTTCTAGTCTTCTTCATGATCATTAAACCCTCTTCACACTTGTGAACAAAGATTCAAACCATCCACACTAAGCGTTAATCTTTAAGCAGATTTTAAAAGAAGTTTAAACAGCAATAAATAAAAATCAGTGTTATAAGTTAGCGTTAATTCTGATTTAACAATAACTTAATTCGATGGTCGATTTTTTTAAATTAAAGCAAGTTGCAAGACATATATCCTATAGCCAGTAACAAGTTTTCTACCGATTGTTTTGTGACAGATACCTACGTGAAAGTCACGTTAGTTTCGCCAACGGGAAAGCAGGTTGCCAAAAGTAAAACTACTATTAGGAAAAGCATGGCGGATCCAGAGTACAATGAAAGCTTTGTGTATGAAATCTCGGAGAGAGATTTGTCAGACGTAACACTGATGTTTTCAGTTATAGCTATTTCCAAAGCAAGAAAGAAGAAAGAAATGATAGGCTGGTTTTCTCTTGGCAAGAACTACAGTGGCCAAGAGGAAATTCGCCACTGGAATGACATGATTCAATCCAAAGAACAGAAAATCAGTCAGTGGCATAATCTTGCAGATTCTTGAAAGCAAGATTTTTCGTAAAAAGTTTTATCTTGAAGGGCAGTACAAAACGGCGGAGCACTTACCCCTACAATGTATTTTAAGATATCACAAGAAATGAAATTACCAATACGTCTGCCTATATTTCCATGTACGTTTCTAAGTTCGACATGCATATATTTGAGAGTTATCGGGAAATTATTTTCATCCTTTTTACGTTTCTTGTCAAATTAATCGATGAAAAAATATCGACAAGCAGGTGTAAATTTTTAAGTTTTTTTTTTCGCTGGTCTAGCATAGGTGAAATCCTCAAGCACAAATATTTGAATGTTTTTGAATTAAAAGACAGTTTGGAACATTTATTTCGCTATTTTCTGAAAATAAAACTAAATGCAAAGTAGTCGAGGTCGATAACGTTTGTGAACTTTGTACCCAACCAATGTAAGAAATTGCCTTTAAAATGCATATGAAATAAAAAAAATTGCAGAAAATGAAAAGATACAACACCCTCATTACAAAACGAAATATTTGAGTGAGTAAAAAAATTTTAATGATAGATGTTTTGGCTGTTTAAAGTTGCTAACAAAGGCTGAACAGTTGTCTCAAAAGACTGGTGACGAATTTTTGGCTCTGATGACGTACAAGTGCTTTCAAAAATCTGACCGTTCACTGAGCGATAAATGGAGACACCTTGAATCCCCCTTCTCGAGATTTTAAACCAGCAAGATAAAAGCTCTTTCGTTCGTTTAAAACTACGAAATTAAACTATAACAACTGAGTAAGACTTGTTTTTTACTTCTTATGCGCGTTAAATTAAAGCGTTGAATGGAGTGTATATGGTGTTTTGTCAGCTTGAAAAGGCAGAATCTCTTAATCCTTGGGTTGAGGCTTGCGCCGTTTTGTGACTGCTCTTGTATGAAATTTCTTTATTTATTTTAACTATAATAAGGACAATTTCATTTTTATTCAATTTTGCGCTCAAAGCCTTCTGCTGGAGACTTTGTAGAATATTGTTTTTAAGTTATCAAGCTGGTCTTATGCATTATATTATATACACTATCACTTTATCAGGTTCGTCAGTGTTTTCTGATTGCTTAAAACGAGATTACAATTAGTTTTGTTTTCAATTTCATTTCTTTTTGGGTTTCTAATACACTTAGATAAAGCAGTACGGCATTGGATGCTCTTATTTTGGGTCAATAATTTAGTTTATTTTTCATGAACTCAATATAGTACTCCATTAAAGACACCACAAGATGCACAAACCACAGTAAATTCACATAAACTCTAAAAGCCGCCAGGCACATGTAAAACTTTCACTCGTTAAGGTGCACATGTATTTCTTTAATATAAAGCAGGCTATTAAAGTTATATGAAACTGAAATATTAAAGGAATATCAACAAAAGATTCCATAAATCGTGATATTTAAAATGATAAATGTTTGAGTACGGTATTTTACTTAGTCATGAAACCAAAAAACAACTATAAATTATAAAAGCAAATTAAAGGACGAAAAACAGATAATAGCCATCGGTTTGAAAAGTTCATTGGGGCTTGTTGTTGATTCAGTGTCAATTTGAGAAATAGCGATTTATAGAAACTATTTTTGCATGCTTTGTGGTTTAATTCCTTGTGGTTTACTTTTAATTGTAAGGGTTTAAAGCCAATGTTGGGTAATTCAGCTTCTCGTGTTAATATAGGAGGCTGGTTTTACTTCTGTGACTTGTGTTAGTATTAATGAGGTTATCACAGGACAGGAACAGCTTCAGTTCGGTTGAAGTAATTAAATACGCTGTAAGGGTGAATAAAAACTACAAATTAACAAACGATTTCCACATTTTGCATGTTGTTGGTAGTCCTTTTTTAGATACTCACTTACGCGGCGTCTATTGCTTCTTGGAACACATTATACATCATACTTATACTCGTGGTCTCTCTTGGCTTCTCTGAAATCCTTCTTCTGTAAACCGAAAGTAATGTAACTTTAATCACTTCCTTCTTATTTTACTTTTTAACAGATTCCTCAAGGTTTTAATCACTGATCCCTTCTGACTGATGTGTTGATCTTTTACTTAATATTCGAGAAATTTCAATGAAAATTGCTTTTGTAGCCAATCTTTAAATTTAACGTGTTTCCGCAAAATGTTTGGGCGTCCGTGAAACAAAAACGGTCGTAGCGGCAACTTTAATTGTTGTGCACCTTACAAAAAAATCTAAATTTCCGTTTTTCATCACACTGGAAATAATTAAGTTTTGCTTAATATTAGCGGGTTTAATTTTAAATGATATATTAGCTCACAGATTTTTGGCTTGTCTTGGTGTGGAATGAGTTCCTTGGGCAAATCCAAGCCCTCAACTTTGAGAAACTTAAATTAAATAAAATTAAATTCATCAGTAGATTTTATACAGCGCATTTGTCCATATAAATGTTTAAATGCGTTTTACAAACAATTACAGAGCTGACAGTTGAGAGACTTAGATCGTCCGCTACAGCGGCTCACAAATATTTTATATTAACAGTTGTTTGAATAGAATTAGAAGATACAAATCACACAACATCTGGATCACCATCCTACTCTTTACGGTAGATGTGTCGGGAGACTGGGCCTACGGTTTAACGTCCATACCTGACGCGAAGGTCGAACCATTTGCTGACGTTACAACAAAGACAGCACCTTCTCAATTATTTTAAGACCCTGATTGCTGGTTCGGCCGGGATTCGAACCCAAGCCTCCCGCACGGGAGACCTTATACCAACAAGGTTAACCAGAAGGCAGTACAGAAACAAGCGAAGTAATTTGTTACCTAATGTTGCAGTTTTGTTTCACCCATCTATAAAAACAACTTGAATTTAGTAGCAGGCCCCCATGGGTCTGTGTTGACCACAGGATTATCGCCTCCCTTGCACTGGGTGTCGCCGTTGGTGACTGGGGAGCCCGATTCTAGAGTGGCTGTCATAACTGCAGACTTCACATTTGAATCCAGTATCATTGCTAACTGCAGAGATGATCTCCTTCCTGCGAGCTCGCTTAGTAATCTCTGCACTGCGAAGGTTGTCTTCTCCCATCTTTGTTTGCAGCTGAAGGGCCAAATACAGTGGCGTCGCGCGTTTCAAGATGATAGCCGCTTTCCGACAGTCCTTCACATTACAGATTTCTGTAACAAAAAAAGACAACGCGAACGACTCCGTTTAATTATTCTAAAATGTAATTTTGAAAACATTATTTTACTTCTGTAAGTTGTTGGCAGCACACTTTGTTTCAAGTGGCCAATGTTTTTGAAAAATTCAATTTTTTGTATGTTTCAAATAAAACATCAGAACTTAGAGTTAATCTGAATAAGTAGGAAACTGAATAATCTTTTCAACCGATTTGTTAGAACCAAAGTTAGTTTAGTCGACTGGTTAGGAAACTTGATGACTTTCTTTGTTATATATTTTTGTTCTCCTTTTCCTATTGAAATGTGACGTTGACCGTTCACAAATAACAAAAGGATTTAAGATGTAAATAAGAACAGATTTCTTTTTCTCAATAAATTGGCTTTGTAGTGCATTTTTTGCGCCTATCACAACTTATTACAAAAATATATTTAAAAGAATTGCTAGATTAAACTAAAATCTAAAAGTCATATTTTTTGTTTCGATTAGGTGAAGACCGAGTTCCAAAATTTGAAAATGGAAATTAAATGTGCATCCCACAATCCTAACAAAACGTCGGCTCAAAGGCATATATAAGCATAATTAATAGAGTTTTTGGTGGGATCTTCAATCCCACATACCAAAACCGAATCGAATGGGAGATTCTAGCGAGCCTCCTGATTAGGAACGGTTTGGTGAAATCGAAGGGCTAGCCACCCCTGTTTTTTTTTCTTCTTCGCTTTTCCTATTAACTTCATCACCGCAGTTTAGCGAAATAAACAAGCTAAAACTGACAAAAATACATTTTAAAGTAGCTATGTATAGAGATTTATGTGATAAATTCTAAATAAGACTTTTTGAATTTCTTTAACATAGAAGCCAAAATTAGTTTCATAATTTTGGTAACAGAAATTGCACTGTTTTTTCTACAAATCCCATGCATTCAATATTGTATTACTGAATAGAAAAAAGCGCAAATTACATTGCTATATAGGAAGGTCAAGAAACGTGAAGAAAATAGGGAGTAGAGAAAAAACGTGGAAGAACTTAAAGAGAGAGAGAGAGAGCAGAAGAAACGTAAAGACAATTACAAAAAGGAAAAGAAACGTGAAGGAAATTAGAGAAAGGTTAAGAAACTCGAAAAAGATTGTAGAGAAAGGAGAAGAAACGCGAAGGAGATTTAAGAATGTAATGAAGAAGTTAGGGGGGATTGGGTTAAGAGCAGCGGAAGAAGTTGAATGGGATTGGTAGAGAATGAGGTGAAAAACTAAATGGGGATAGGTAGAGAGAAGGGTGAAGAAACTAAAGGGGGCTAAGTAGAAGGTGATGTGGAGAAACTAAATGAGGGATAGGTAGAGAGAGGGGTGAAGAAACTGAAGGGGGGTAAGTAGGTGAGGTGAAGAAACTAAATCCGGGATAGGTAGAGAGAGGGGTGAAGAAACTAAAGGGGGCTAAGTAGAAGGTGATGTGAAGAAACTAAATGGGGGATAGGTAGAGAGAGGGGTGAAGAAACTGAAGGGGGTAACTGGAAGGTGAGGTGAAGAAACTGAAGGGAGGTAAGTTGCAGGTGCGGAGAAGAAACCGAAGGGGGGTGCGTAGAAGGTGAGGTGAAGAAACTAAATCGGGGATAGGTAGAGATAAGGTGAAGAAACTGAAGGAGGTAAGTAGCAGGTGCGGAGAAGAAACTAAATGGGGGATAGGTAGAGAGTGAGGTGAAGAAAATGAAGGGGAGTAAGTAGAAGGTGAGGAGAGGAAACTGAAGGGGGGATAAGTAGAGAGCTGTGAGGCGAAGAAACTTGAGCGGGTAGGTTGAGAGAAGGGTGAATAATCTTAAAAGGGGATTGGTAGAGAGAGCTAGAGGAGAAGAACCTGTAAGAGGATAGGTAGAGAGTGAGGTGAAATACTGAAATGGGACTTGGAAGTTAAAACGTTCAACTAAACAAAAAATCTGGACGTTTTCGAGAACATTAAACCACAGTTTAACCCATAATCCTTCAGCTTGGTTATGAATTAAGCAAGTTGATATATCATACCTTAAAAGTAAAACGTTTTCACCGTACTCGGGGAGTTACCGGCTGTTGTTTTCACTGAAACGATTAGAAAATTTCGTCTAAATTAGTCTTTTACCTATCTAATCAAAAGATTCCGAGACAAAGTTTAACGTTTGTTGAAGCTAGTTGTTTAAATTTTAAATTTAAAAAGTTTTCAAAAAAATTCAAATTAATTGTAGAAGCTGGAACTGAAATCAATCTTTCTAGTTTAGCTTCCCACAAAACGAATTAGCAAGTTTGATGTGTTTTGTTCTGAGGACGTGACAAAGATACCAATTATGATACAAGTTTAGATACGTGTTAAAATGGGTGGGAGACTGAGATATGGTCAGACTGTAGAAAGAATCAAAAGCCCAATGAGCCATCTCGTGGATGAACTTATGTTTACAACAGAATTTTTGCACTGCACAAAATTAAAAAGCTAGAAGCGTTCATGAAACAAACAAGTAGAAATATTAAAAATATATTAATTTTCACTGTTAGGCGCTGGCAAGTTTGATATGTTTTTGTTTTTTAAAGGATAAGATAAAGATGCCAATTAAGACAGAAGTTTAGATATCGACCCATGTAACAGAATCCGGAATCCGCAATCCAGTAAAATTTGATTGTTGTAGTCTGGAAGCCACAATAATGGAATCCGAAATCCAGATTTCATTTGGAATCCGGAGTCCAAAGAGTTCAGGATCCGGAATCATTCTTTATAGACAAAATACTTGTTTTTAAAAAAAGTTAGAGAATTCCTTTGACCTTTAAAAAACTAGAGCAGAGAGAGAGGTTTCGTTTGTTAAACAATGACAATTTTTTTTAAAAAAAAAACATAAGGACTAAAAAGACTAAACAATGCTTTTGAAAAACTAAAGCTAAAATCCAGTGATTTAGGCTTATCTTAAAATACGGAATACAAAAGAGAGGAATCCGGAATCCGGAATCCAGAGTTTTGGAATCCGGAATCCAGAACCTCTGTGGATTCTGTTACATGGGTCGATTAGATATGTGTTAATATGGGTCGGAGACGGAGATATGGTCAGATTGGAGAAGGAAAAACGACACTGCATGATCGTGGGAAATCGAGTTTTTAACAGATCCGTCAGAAAATTTTAACTCGATCAAATCAAACCGTTGTAAAAGTAACATATTTACTTTGATTTCTCTTCTTAACTGTCTTCATATCGCTTTCCCTTTCAGTATAATCAAGTACGTATTTTGAGATGATCCTGTCATTCACTTATCTTCTCATGTTTTATCAGATACTTACGTAAAAGTTGCGATGTTTAACTCGATCGGCCAACAACTATCCAAAAGCAAGACTTCCATTCGTCGCAGTATGTACGATCCTGAGTTTAACGAAACATTTGTCTTCCAAATCATCGAGTTTGAACTTCCTAGCGTCAGCCTTATGTTCTCAATTGTGAATATCAAAAAGATGAGAAGAAAAGAGATAATTGGCTGGTTTTCCATGGGGCGAGACAACACAGGTGAGGATGAGGAGAGACATTGGAAAGAGATGATCGACTGTAAAGGAAATGCTGTCAAGAGGTGGCACATGTTAAGTGCGGTAGACTATTAACAATGCCACAAAAGAACTTACATTCCCTACACTATAAACAAGTTAATTATTAACAAATTTAATGCAAAATTTTACTATAAATTTAACTTAAAATAAATTATGTAAGGCTATACCAATTTATTTGCGGGAGCACGGTCGGTCGGTCGAATAAAAAGGAAATAAATACCAAATTGATCGGGAACCAGCTGGTATCAATTGAGAAGCCTAAAGGCTTTCTATTCGGAATTGTGTGGAGAGATCATGTGCAAACAAACATGAAACAAATTAAACGAAAACAAAACGTTAATTTTATAAGATAAATGATTAAGTTTCATCTACAGTTTTTTTGTTAGCTTTTTGGTACAACTTTTATTGGGCTATTAGTTAACTTTTCTTAAAGAAATTTAAGTTATCCAGCCCTTTTTTAATTTTTTTTTCTGCTTTTTGTCATAACAGGGTCGATCGCATCCTTGCTCCCGTAAATGAATCTAGTTAATTTGGCCTAATGTGGATTAAGGGCTAAGAACCTATCAGTTCTGTCTCTTGGTCAGTCTCTTCATTACACAGGACCTAAAAAGGAGTTACCTTTCAACAGAGGTTTTGCCCTTTCCATCGGACGTTGGCAAAACACTTGCCTAATTATCACCTCTAATTAAGACAGAAGTTGGCCGTTTGTCACTGTATCGTCGGTCGACTGGAAAGAACTGTTTTAAAGTACGTTTAGTGTTTAGTACACTTTTACAAGATCTTATTGTCTTAGATTACAAATGGTCAGCATAGTTCACGTCATTGTCTGCCGTGGTACAATGTATGCCTCCCGCCCATTTACGGAATCCAAAGTTTGGAATCCAGGAAATTTTAGCCAGTGGCATCCGGAAGACACGTGATCCGGAATACACAGTGTGGAATCCGGAATCTAACCGCTTTTGGGGCTCATCCTCGCTGTAAGAACCTGTGAAGTTTTTTTCTTTGTTTTGTCACTATTATGTTCCTTCTATCTATTGTTTTGCCTTCATTGTTTTCTTTGTTCTACGTCACTCGTGAACTTCACAGGTTCTTACACCGAAGTAAACCCGCTTTGGACTTTGGAATCCAGAATCCACAGACATGGAATCCGGAATACACAGTGTGGAACCCAGAATCCAGGGACATGGAATCCTGAATACAAAGTGTAGAATCTAGAATCCACGGACATGGAATCTGGAATACACAGTGTGGAGTCTAGAATCCACGGACATGGAATTTGGAATGCACAGTGTTTAATTCAGAATCCACGGACATGTGATCCGGAATACACAGTGTGGAATCTAGAATCCAAGGCTCTCTTGAATTAACTTACACGGGTCGAACAGAGCAGACTAGACTTAGAAGTTTTCGTGAGTCAGATCAATATTGAGATGAATATTCCAGATGGAAAAATAATATTAATTCATTAAACTAGACTGGGTATATTTTCACAAACAAATGTTCAAGACGTGGTATACAACCACAATAGGTTTTTAAAACTGACTATGAAAAAACATTTAGTTATTATAAATTATTAGATAGTTTACGTTGAATTAATAGATGATTTTTCAAAACTGAAGAATTTAAGTTTAAAGAGATATAATGTTAAAATACTTGCCCCGATTACCCCTGGGGAATATTCCCAAATTTGTGGCGAGAATGCTTGTCGTAACTCTTAAAGGGTAAAAATTCGAGGTTTTGGAACCTCGTTGGGTGCCAGAAACGAAATGCTACGTTTGCATACAGTGCGGTACGTTTTAGGTCTTCCTCAGTATCATACTAATGAGTTTGATGCTGTTACCTTCTTTAAGTTGATTAAAATGTTTTCTGTATGTACGTTTTTGGATGGTACCTCTTAGGGTTTAAAATTGACCTGAGCTACTCCAAGGTTGGTACATTGTAGGGGTTCCATTGAGATTTCCCGACAAGCATCCGCACCCAAAAGGTTGTGTCCCCGTGTCAAAGTTTTCTTTTAAACTATAAACTAAGAGTTCAAAATTTTAATATTATTACTGTTTCTGTGAATTTCATTTATTGTGAAATTCCAGTCTTTAAAAAAATTGCTATTTAAATTTATTTTATATATTTTTATATATTTTATCGTTAAAAATAGTCTTTAGAGCAAAAGAATCCTTTGTATAATTTGACCTTCCATACCGTATCGGGTTTTCGGTGGTTTTCATGCTGCTCGAGATTCTCTGAATGTGCAGCTGTTTAAAACAAATTCCTAGCAGCAGCTTTTTTAGCTACAAAAATAATATTTTATTAGGCCTCCATGGAGATTGTTAGTCTTGACTTTTAACACGAGATTAGTTCAAAAAGCAATGTTTAGATTATAATTGTAGCAAAATAGGAGGTTGAGATTTACAATGAGACACTGACTGGTGTGGGTGTTGGTATATGTGAAATTCAAATTTTAATTTGAATACGTTATAAAAATCAAATTACGTTCTTCTCTGTTATAAGTTGAGTCTTGTCATATCAAATGAGATTCAGGAGTGACATCTTCTCTGACTGTAACATTTCCTCTAATGTCAACAATAAAGTTGGGAGAATTCACTTATCACAAACTTGTTATACTTTTTGTTAGAGTTAACATCTGTATTGTATTACAACAAATATTCGAGAGAGGTAGAAATGAACGGGATCAATTTATCCCGGGGGAACTCCATTGAAAAGTGGGTAGGGGAGCTCGACGGAACTTTTAGGGTCTGAAGTTCGACCCCTACGTACCTTTTAGGGTCTCTGGGGTCAGATTGATAGTTTTGAGAAATTAAAAACACAGCAATAAAACAATTGTAACGTAGTATAAAAAAATTGTTTTAAATAAAAAAAACAAAATATTTTGGTCATTTGTGTTACCTTTTAGGGTCTGAAATCTGGATCTCAATTAATCTATGCGTACCTTTTAGGGCCATTTTCAAAACCGTCCGTCGAGCACTTCTACCCACTTTTCAAGGGAGCCCTCCCCGGGCAATTTAAAACTTTCACAGTTGCAATGTATTGATCCACTCTGATAGCTTGATGAGAATGAATAAACGATCTCGAGACTACAAAAGATTGATTGTTTGCAGACATTATTAGGTCCTTTTACTGTTTCAGATATTGAAAAATAATTTTGACAGTGTAATTAAAAGTAAAGGACTGTGCCAGGTATGTTGTTGTATGTAGTCTAAAAAAGGGTAATTTCGTACCCAGTACTCACTCTTTCTTAAACTGGCCGTGGGGAATCTGGATACAAGATTAGACAAAATGGCAAGACTGCATGTAGAGGAAGGGCAACATATGTGTCGCTTTGGCAAACCCAACACAGAAACAAAACCTCACCCCACCCCCTCTTTCCACCCACTTCTCTCTTAACGCCGCTATGCGGGCTTTTACCAAATACAAACAAATTGACTTTGTCTTTTTGTGACGTGAGAGATTGGAATAACCCTATAATCCAGCCTGTACTCTTGGTGTTGAGAATTTAATTCACTTGGATTCTCGTAGCCCTAACTATGAGAGGAAATGGTTGATTCTTGCATAGCAATTCTGAAGAATATCAGATTTGCTAAAATAGACGATCACAATTAACAAGTTCTATATATTCTTAATCCGCTGTTTTTCCACAGGGCTTCATTTTTTATTTCAAAAAACTACACACTTTAAATTGTTCCATAAAGCTAAGTTGATGTTATTGTGTCAACGAGTGATAAACGCTTTTAAAACTGTTCACTTGAATTCGAAAGCGATTTAATTTTGAAGTGTATGTTTAGATATGCCTATTTGCCCGTACTTGAATGTGCTACGAAACTATGAAAATGGTAAATCTTATGTTAGTGTACAGCTATAATTTTCTTTTTAAAACTTACTAGGTCTAATATAAATTTATGTGGTTCAAAATTTCTTGATGTGTCCACCCAAACCTCTGCTTCGGTCGCCTCTTGAAATGGGAAGACATTGGATCAATGACGAAATATCTGGAAATAACAGAGGAAATGAAACAACAAAAACATCCTAGTGAGATTAAGCTCATTTATATATCGTTGCTGTAATCTGCCAGTATCAAACAGTTTTGAGATGTCTGTTTCAGTGCCGTGTTTACTCAGTTACATGAACGTCTTATTTAATAACAAGATAGATTGCGTATAAACTTAAAGCGATTCGGACTACCAAATTAACCTGTATTTTAAACAAAGCTCCTTTGTTAATGATTGCATCTGACTGCAAGTAGTTCAGTTGGTATCGAACACTCTCAACTCTCCAATGTTGTGCACCATAAAGGTTTTTGAAGCTAACGTAAGCATGGTTATACAATTCAATACATTCTTTGACCTTACCTACGACGTGGTAAGCTTTGGCAAGGAGAGTTAGTGTTTCTGCTACCGAATGACTTTTTGATCCATCCGTCTTCATAAAAATATTTAACGCTTTCTCGTGCAAGGCCTTTGCTTTCAAAGTCTCACCTAACAAAAGATATGCAGAACCCAAACTGTTGGTAGCTGTAGCAGTGGCACTGTGTTGGTTGCCCCAAGTTTTCTGAAATATTTTTAAAGCCCTTGTCAGCATGACTAAAGCCTTTTGTGGTTCCCCAAGACGTGTATAAACAACGCCGAGATCGTTCATAGTTTCACCCAAAATAAAATGATCTGGATTAAAAATTGTATCTTTAATTGTAAGAGAACGTTCTAAAACGTCTCTGGATTTTTTTAAATGGCCTTTGTCACGATACATGAATCCCAAGAAAGTCAATGCCTCAGCAACATGAGGGTGATATGATCCATGATAGTTCTCCAGTATACGCAAAGCACGTTCTGAGTACTGAATTGCTGTATCAAATTTCCCCAGTTTGTAATATACTGTACCAAGCGTGTTTAACACCCTACCCACATGTGGATGCTTAGGACCAAAAAGATATTGCATAATTGCAAGTGAACTGTTGTAAAGTTTTAACGCTTTTAAAGATTGGTTTGAAGTCTGGCGACTGTAAACAACTGCTAAATTTAATAATGATGCAGCATACGACGAGTGGTTACGTCCGTACAGTCTTTTCAGAATTCGTGATGAATTAAGGTGACACTCTTCAGCAAAAGTTAGGTTGCCAAGGTAACGGTTGATTATACCAAGCTTGTGGAGTGTGGTTGCTTTCTCAAGCATTTGCGTCTCATTGGTTTCATTGTTTTCGTTAGATTTAAGTGCCACATGATGAAGATCTCTTGAGAAGTACGGGTACCCAAGTCCACGGTACATTACCCCTAAAATATTAAGAAGAACGGAGAAAAATGTGTTCTTGCTTACACTACAGCTTGCTCTATCTAGAACATCCTCAATAACCATTTTGGAAGTTTGGTTGAGTGATGTTACTAAACTTTCTTTTTCTGATTTCACAGCTCCATTGTGTAAACGGAGGATTATTAACAGTGTCTGTAAATCGTAACGGGAACCTTTAGACTTAACTGCCGTCAAGTTAGACAGATATCTCAATTTGTATTCGTTTGTAGCAGATTTTACTAAACTTGGCCAGTAGCTATATCCATTAGCATAGAAACTAAGAAATAATTTCAAAAATTCATTGTTTAGAACTTTGTCAACATTGACATTCTCTTCTGTTGTATAGATACAGAGGGAGCTAAGTATATCCAGTGACTGAGAGGCAAAACTGCCATTAGTGGAGAAATAAATCAACTCGGAAACGTTTTTGCTTTCGTTATGGAAACTATGTTTATAGTACATTTGCTTCTGAAATGCTGAAACTACTCTTAATAGTTTTTCCTCAAGCAAATTACGAGAAAATCCACCTTTTCCTTTAGCCTTCGTATTAAATAGTATAGTACAATATGTATTGAAGCTGCAGTTAAGGTTTAAGCAGCTTACCTTACAGATCTTCCTGAAAGCTCCTCGTGTGATTTGGTGGCTTAAGAGTTGCTCATTACCTTCAGTGCCACCAACTTTAAATAAAACACAGTTTCTTAACGTATTTCTTACTTGGGCATCCAAAAAACTATAATGAGAGTTAGTTTTCAGGTAATCCAGAATATAAGACAAGCTAATACTTGCGGTATCTGCAAACCCCACAGCGCAAGCAATATCGCGTAGAACAGGGTCTATCTGTGCTGTACGATTGGTTGCTTTCAAAATAGCAATGTGCATTGCATCTAAATAACTTGAGCCCAAACTTTCTTCCCACTCTATTTGTATTTCACGACCAAGCAACTCCATGTCTTGTTGAAATTCAGAAAGGTAATCAAAGTAGGAATAAGAAGATCTTCTTGGAGGACCCACGCGAACACTCTCGATATAAACAGCTGCAGCAGCGAGGGCCAGAGGCTGCTTGCCCAGAACATCTGCAAGTTCAGAAACATCTGGGTCTTCATTTAAACCAGTTATTAGATTGAGAAGGTTTACAGAATCCTTTTGTGACATTCCGTCATACAAGTCTACAACTCCTACAAATTGACTTAATCTTGGAAGCGAGTCTCTCTTTTGTACAGTAATTACAATTTGCAAAGATATAGTGTCTTCCCGACCTGGTTCTAGTCTAAGATATTCATACAGAACTTTTAAACTTTGTACATTGTCAAAAATCAAGATTGGCTGGCTTTTTCGTAGCTTCAAGATTTCCTTAAGTTGTGCAAACAGTATTTTAATCTTCTTTTCAACACTTAAAACATCTCCTTCCCGGTATTTTTGAAACAGGTCCCGTTGCAAATTTAATTCATTGCGTATCTGACTTATCCAGTCATTGGATGCATTTTTTTCTTTAGGTTGGCGAATCGTTTTACTTAAGAGAATAATTGCTTCAACAAAACTATGCATAATAGAATCTGCAGTCTCCGCTTCAATCGTCAGAACGTCCGTAGGTCCGTTCCTTTCTCTCTTTGTGTCATACAGGAACTGCCCCACTTGCCTGGCAAGTTCCGATTTCCCTGACCCTGGGCCTCCAACAATATACAAATGTATTTCACGCCCTTTATGAGTTCTAGCCAAGCTATGTAATTGGTCCGAGCAATTCTTTATTTCTTCCATGCGTTGAATCCAGAAATGTCTCGGGGCGCTTGTAAGAATCTTTTCTCCCAGAACTTTACTAGAGCTTGAACGAAATACAATTAATGAAATGGAACTTATTATACATTCTTTTAACGGACCCCAGTTGTAAACAAAATAAACCACGAGAAGGATCAAACACAAAATACTACTGGTGGACCTGTGCAGTTTGCGGAAAGGTTTTAAAACAGTAGTACTTATCGTTGGAAAGGTTTTCTCGACCAACCGCCATAAGATTTTCTCCGCCTTTATGCGAAAGCTTCGCTTCCTCCTTGAGCATGACAAGGTTGGCTGAGAGTCCTGGTGTTGAGCGTGTTTTGCATTTGCAGCATGTTGACTTTGCCTCCGCGTCGCTTTCGACTTCGTTTGCGAAACATTGCGAGATAGCATTCCACTTGATCGAGCCATTTTTCGTGTCTGGCTCCGAGTTACAGGCATTTTGAAATGCAAACGATATATAGAATGAATTTACGTAAGTGTTAAAATTTGTGAAGGATTATGACACTGAGAGTTCTTGAACTTCGTAGATATAAGATCACAACTAGGCATTAGACCTACTTTTGTCTCTCAATTCCATGATACTTAGTGCAGTTTACTGTAGTATATGTACGGGTGAAGATACTTGCCGCACAACCTTGTTCATGCACATTTTACATAAGGAAGCAGTAAACGTTGTTTGAGACGTTTGAAACAAAATAGAGACCGCAAAGAAATCATTATTTGGTCAGCGGATAACTTGTCAACCACGTGACAAAAGCGGAAGAAGATGGCCGCATCACAGGGTAACGCACGGACGTAGGCAGAAGAAATGTCTTCCAAGGTAAAGTATTTATTTAGCCACTGGATATCAGAACAAGTGATTGTGAAAACTGAGGGGCTTTTATATGCTGTGAGATGTAGTTTGGGATAATTTCCGTACTGGGGTGTACTTATTTATGCATTCAGTTTCTTTGCGTATATTACTATAGAAGTTAGGGTCTGGGTAACGGTTAGTTTGTATGATTAAACAATAGTACACCCCAATACGGAAATTTTACCTGTAGTTTTCAACATAGTAGATTAGATTTTAAAAACGATTACCAGTTTGTTTCCTAGAGAAGGTATCTAGTTATACCATATCGTTACTGTTTATGCTATTGCTCGCCGCTAGGTTTTAGAATACCCGGCCATTCTCTATAATTTTTTCCTGCGCATTCTTCGTTCTTTAAAAATATATGCGCAGTCTAATAAAGTACAATAGTTACTCGCTCTATGTATACTGTTCTGCATTGCATCAAAGATCCTTGGAGTAAGATCCTTATAAGCACATACTGGGACCTCGAGTCCTATTATCTTTACTCCTTGGAACCTTACTAGGGCCCTAAATGTTGTAAATAATAAATAAATAAATTAAACAAATAAATAAATAAATAAATAAATAAAGATGGTTATTTTGAATGATTAGGCCATTATTTGTTTGCAGTTTTTCCTACATTATTTTATATGTGCTTTAGTTTCTAATAGGTTTACAAAAACTACTAATAACACATATTGTAGAGGATGACATCAGAACTTGTGCACAGACTACATTATGATTAATTTTAATTTTGATTGTTTTATACCAAGAGCAAGAAATGGGTGGGTGAAGTTCAAGGAATGTGGAGAGTTGCTAAACTCTAAAAGGTTCTCACTTAAGATGAAAGGAATGATTTATCAGAATTGTGTAAGATCAGTGATGTTATATGGGAGTGAGACATGGTGTTTGAGGGAAAATGAGATGGACATGGATCGAGAAAGCCATGGTGAGAGCAATGTGCGGTGCAAAACTGATGGGAAAAAAGAGGACAGAGGACCTAATGGAGATGTTGGGATTGAAGGAAACAGTGGTTCAGATGGCAAAGGCGAATGGAGT